>JAHPZR010009442.1:5000-20000 GCA_019787425.1 Platygyra sinensis | reverse complement strand
ACACTCTTTGATCGACACCGAAAATCTCAGGCCAACTAGCCATCCACCGAACAGATATCTACCGAAACTTGTCGTTGGGTATCCCTTTAAACGTATGTCAAAGCTTTTCTAACCTGATCGGGTAACTTCTTGACAAAAAATGTAAATCTCAAGTAACGCAATCCTAATTGGAGAGTAATGTGCCTCGTCAAGATGTCTTTAAAATATAATGTAATCACGCAAAGAGATTACATATATCAGTTGAATACAGAAAAACTGTGTCTGAGTTCCTCTAATTTTTTTTTTTACGTCATAGGGGTTAGTAAAATAAAATCTGTACCCCGCCCCGCCTGTCCCGGCTTCGATTCTCATGGCCTTGTTTCCGCGCCGGTAATATTAATCTACCACTGTCTCTCTTAAAAAATTTAACGCGGCATGATCGTCGTTGGACTGTGATTTTTAGTTACACCCCCCTCGGCCCGTCCCCCTCCAGCTCTGACTTAATAACGACCGACACAACACATGCTTTAATGTGACACGTATACTAGCGGACAGATCAATTTACCTACTGCGGGATGAGAAATGACGAAATCTTTCAGTTCATTTCTTTTCTTTTTTTTTAGTTAAAGCATTCAGACCCCGGACTTCAAATGACATACTGTATTAAGCTTGAAAAAGGAACTTGATTTCGTGTTGCGGTTAGATCGGGGGGGGGGGGGGGGGGGGAAGTACTCCCTTATTTGGGCTATACGGGGACGTGCCGCTGGATAGGGTATGGTTTTTTGGCCTCGCTGTCCTAAACAGGGTATACAATTCGACTTGTGTCTGTCCTAAACAGGTTAGAACCTGTCCTAAACAGGGGATGTTATTACGAGCCGAGAGACTTTAAACTAGACTGCGAGCAGTCTCTTTCTTTTTTTAGCCTGCGACCCGGAGCCTGCGAGAAGTTGAAAGAGCATGCGATCTAGCGGCAGAAAAGCGAGGCATTTTTTCCTCATTTGCGCAATATCAACTGAGTAAACCGACATATGGTAGGTCTAAAGGGGGTAAGTTTCTAAAGAAACTATGGTGCTGCGTCGGTGGGACGTTTCGAGCGCTAGGCCTTCGTCGCTCCGACGAAGTGCTAGCGCTCGAAATGTCAGCTTTCGAATCTCCGTTTACGGTGGCCAATTCACATTATCAACTCAGTTGATAAAACCAAATTATCCTATGGTAGGTATAGTTTCTTTGTCTTGGATAACGCGATGAAAGAAAGATGTTACTGTGCCGCGCAGACATGAGGGATCCCGCTGGTATATATATTGTTTAGGGATATTTTTCTCTGTAAAAGTTCTATTAGTACTTTAATCAAAATAAAATTAACCTCAAAAATAAGTTCCTCTTATTCATCATACAAAAATTGAAGAAATCATTCCTCTTTGATTTGCTATTTAAAAAAATCGCTTTTGCTATAGTGCAATGACGCCTTTTTGCCACGCTAATTTAGAGCTTAATGCTTGACGGCTTTTTGTTTAGTTCAAGTGTAGAGACGGAGCATCTTGGTTTTAGACGCATCGAGCATGATTTCTTCAATTAGAATGACTTACTAAACAGTGTAAATTCCTGTAAAACCAGCGAGTGTGCATTTTGTCTCTTGTCCTAAACAGGGTCTTAAAATGGAGACTGTTGTCCTACACAGGGTAGGGTTTTTAGCGTATTTTTGTCCTAAACAGGGTCAGGATTTCAAACCCTCGGCGGCACCCTTGCACCCAAATATTGCTCAAGTACCCCCCCCCCCCCCCGGGGGTTAGATGCTGCTGATGACACTGTCAGACAGGCGAAGCGATAAGGGTTCTTTGGCTGTAAAGCAGTAAGGAGACCGGGATGGGGGCGAGGGAAGACAGAAAATGACATATCCACCGCGCGGTGAGAAATAATGCGACTTTTTAGTCTATTCATTCAGTCATTCATTCATTCCTTCCTTCCTTCCTTCCTTCCTTCCTCCCTCCCTCCCTCCCTCCCTCCCTCCCTTCCTTCCTTCCTTCCTTCATTTATTTATTTATTTATTTATTTATTTATTATTTATTTTTTATTCCGAATTCCGTCATTCCGGCTTTTCCAACCTACCATTCAGCGGAACGGTACATTGAAAAGAATGTCTACAGGCTCCCCCGCGTACCACTCGCTTCGCTCGCGGAGTCACGACGCTCCGACTCCCACTCGCTCGCCAAATTATTTTTCCGTCCTTCGCAGGCTACTCACGGACATGAAACCGGAGTCATGCGGAGTTAATGAAATCACATGACAATTTGAGAGTGATATACTGTATTATGTTTCCTAGTCCAAGATCAGGCTTTCTAAGTCCGCTAACGTAACTACCTGAGGCTAGAAGCTGGCTTTCTACAAGATACCAAGATGGCTTTCTTCTTGTCCTTGTTGTTCTGTATATTTGTTATGGCTCCTGTCAGTCCAGTGATGAGTAAGCCTGACTATCGGTCGGATATGCCAGCTGAACGAATCTGCAAACCAGGTCCTTCATTGAAAGCGACGACTGGAAAGACGAACTGCCTTGTTATTGGTGATTCCATTAGTATTGGGTATGTTTTACTGAAATTCTTTTTTTGTATAGCCATTAATTAAATTACTCTTGAATAGGGATGGGCCATTATTCACTTAGTCTGGTCGCCTCTATATAAATGAACCTACAGCGAATTGTCAATGTCCCTGTTGCGTTATGCGTTGTTTTTATTCCTGAGGAAGAAAGAGTTGATCTCGTAGTTTCCTTTTTTTACTAGAATACCCAGGCTTAATTTGGGAGTCTTCCTACGATGCAGCTGCATATGTTGCTCTAAAAATAACCTAAAAATAAAAATAATGCGTAATAATAAATATTCCGACGGTGTAGACTGTCTGTGACGCATGTCTTTGAATCATGACATGCTACAAAAAGCTGCGTGTAGCACTAGGTTTCTATCAAAATAAGGAGAGAAAAATATTCACTATTGATCACATTCTCGTTTAATTTTCCGAACATGTTTAGACTTTCTCGAATCTAATTAATTTTCTTTGGAATTGCATGCTGTGGATGAGAGAGATGATGGTCACGCAGTTGATAGCCCGCGAGCAAGCTCACCTTTGAGTCACGCGAGCGAGCGACGACGAGGAAAGCAATCTGGCGAGAGGGAGTCTGGTAAAGAGGTACCAAGAAAGTCTCCTTTCGAGCCTTTCGCCGCTCGATGAATCTAACATAGTCGGAAAGGTTGCTTTATAATCTACTAAGGCCTGTTCAGGAGGTCACATACAAAATATGAATTTATACCTTTAGGTCCTTTAGGAAAGCCTCTGAATACTAATTGTTTTCTGCTCTTCATGTTCCAGTTACACTCCGTGGGTCGCCAGAATGTTAGGTGATGACTATCAAGTCCAGCATGCTCCTTGGGACAGAACAGATGGTGGAGCAAAGGACTCTAATTATGGTCTACAATGCCTGCACTTGTTTCTACACACCGCCATGTTAGAACCAACAAGATATGATGTTATTATCTTCAACTTTGGCATGCACGATATAGATTACAGCGGCAACCACTCAGAGGAATTCGTCACACATGCTGAGTATGCTAGAAATCTAAGATCTATAAAATCAATACTGTTATCAACTGGGGCTAAGGTTGGGTACGTTCTCACAACGCCAGTTCCGTATAACACCTCGCTGAATGATCGCGTCATACGGTACAACAACATAGCACGTGACGTCATGGAGGAATATCCAACTGTCGCTACTGCTGACTTGTACACCTGGGTGATCGAAGTCTGCGGAGTTCCGGCTTATTTCCACTGCAGTATCGCTGGCAAGCAGCCGAGCCCGCACTACACTCATTTAGGATACGAGTACTTAAGTGAGAGGGTCAAAGATCTAATCATAGATCTTACTCTAAAGCGTGATGAAAGTCCCCGCTTTTGGAAAAGACAAGAATTATTTGTGAGTCTTCTTCAGGGTGCTTCATGGCTTTTACCATAGCATATATATTCTTATAATAAGGTTAAAGTAACGCTGCAGCCTCTCTCGTTTATAGTGCTAAGTTAGCATCAGGGCTGTCACTTCCCAGCTTGTGCAGTAGATCCGGAAATTTCGAGTCCTGTGTTCAGTTTATTCCACATCCCTGGTTTTCCTTATTTAATCAAAAAAAGAGCACCGGTTCCGATGTGGCGCTTATTCAAGGACTACGTTTTTCAAAGACTAATTATAGGAAAGCATTTGAATAGAGCGGTTTCAATTGAGTGTCGTAAAACCACAACCAAAGCAATCAGTCCATCCAATCACAGAAGACACAGACAATACAGTGAACCAATCAAAACTCGAAGTTTTTACACCTAGCTGACGTAAAGCGTGGAAAAGTCTTGATTCTGATTGGATGCAAAACTAGCGCGAGTTTTAAGCCAATTGTCTGGCATATTAAGTGCAAAATCAATCACGTTTTGACACTAAAACGAAAACCGCCCACGGCACTCTTTTTTCATATCGCTGTCGAGTGACTCTATCTTTACCTGTCCTTAGCAACTCTTTTCAATTAGTTGTAGTCCAGTCCAGTTTGTTTGCTTCATTCAATCGATCTTGGCCCTTACCGGGTTACATTTTCTCTGAAGTGTCCAACAAAGGACATGCTTGGTCACCCTCAGTTGGCAAAAGTCTTTCTCAGAGTACATAACCAAACCAGCGCCATTTGGTCGAGTTACAATTAAGGAGTCCTCAAAGCGGACGCTGTCTAACACGCCATTTCCGAGTTTCTTTTTACCTCTGTTTCAAAGCGAGGCCAGGTACACAACCTTTCATATGGGAATGAGTTTGATTTGCAAGACAGTGAATGAGCAAGAAAATATTAGTTTTGAGGAATGAGCTTGGGAAGAAAGCCGAAATAACTATTTTGTCGGCACGGGAAACAACGCGGCCTGGGCTTCAGGCCGGTGCATCATGGGTAGAGAGAAAGGGGTATTTAAGGGGGAGTGTAGCACGTGATAGTCATCTAGGCCGATCAACCCAGTTCCGAGCTCCGTGTAATTTTTTCATTCTAGTTTCTTAAGGTATTTTTACTGCACTACCGACTGTCTTTCCTTAGTAAAGCCTCCATAGAAAAGGTACCCAGATTTCCTGTTTTTTCTTCCCAAAGGGTTTTTTATGGCAAGTTTTTACTGGCCTCCGTTCTAATCGCACATCTATTTTTAAGCGGTTGCTCAGCTCCTGAATAATTATTATCTTTTGTATTAGCGTTCTTCACTTGTACGATATTTTTGTATTCTGGGGTTAGTGGGTTGTTTCTTGCCAGGCCCTCCCAAAATAAACTTATTTGCCTATCAGCTGTGTTTTCATTCGTTGTGAAGTGGAGAGAAAATAATTCATTTTCATATGAAAGATTGTGCATCAAGACTGAAAAACAGCCAAAGGCAACTCGGATATGGCTCATTTTGAGATGCGGTTCGGCGGATAATCGCAACGGGGACGCTTTCTCTAGTAAATATCGTACGCTAACTTTTTCACCGGAATCTCTCTTTCTTCCAGTGGTCACTGAGAGAAAATCCAGTTCCCTGCAAGAACAAGTCTGGCGCTGTGGTGACAGTGTGTCCATTTAACAGCACGTGTTGTAACGAAAGGTATTCCGTAACAGGACAAGGATGTTGTCTCACACCAGATGCCATCCCGTGTGGGGACGGGGTGCACTGCTGTCCCGCGGGTTACGAGTGTGATGCAGCCTGTTCAAGATACGAGTGTTCCTGTCAAAAGACGCGATGAACGACGCATTCAAAAGGCTGTTGTTTTTCAAGTTAGCTGAATGACTTGTTAAAATGATCATAATTATATTTTTAACATAATTGAAATAATAAAAAGGCTTTGTTATGTTGACCTTGTTCACTTGCTTGTTGATATGGTTTATTTGTCGGTCTCTTGATTCATCGGCTGGTTCACCGTCGTCACGTGGTTCTCTTGCTTAGTTACTTGTTTTACCTGCTGGTTGACCTGGTTCACCAGCTGGTTGATCTTTCTCACCAGCTCCCTCGCGTTGCATGCTCACGTGATTCACTTGGTGGTTGACCTGATGATTTATTTTGCTTCACTTGCATGGTTGACCTGATACATTTGCTTGTTCTCATGGTTCTCCTCCTAGTTCACGTCAGGTAGCTGGTGGTTCACTTAGTCTTTCTTCTGGTTCGCTTGTCTCACTTGCCTGACTACAATAAAAATTGTTGGTTCTTCTTGCTTGGTTCGTCTCGCTGACTCACTTTGTTAACTTGCTGGTTCACTTGGTTCATTTGCTGGTTCACTTGGTTAACTTGGTCAATCAAGTGAACTAGCAAATGAATCTAATGAACAACAAATGAACCAAGTGAAGTAGCAAGTGAGCAAAGTGAGCCAACAAGAGAAAGTGTAAAATTATTGAAACACTGTTGATGCGGGACTTAACACCCGCCTTAAATGAAAACGGGGGTAGTGAAAAACTCTTTCTTTATTAATTAGCGCCGGATATAGGTTTTTTTGTTCATTGTTGTCTAGCTAGTTATTAATACCTCGCTTTAGGTTTAGTCCTTTTAAATCTCGTCATATTTTATAACCATCACTTCTGAAGATGTATGTTGTTGCATACGAAACGTCAAGTTGAATATACCATGCGAAACTTATTTGCTATATTTGTAACCACTGTTTGTTTTCTCTTTCTCATTAAAATGTTACCTTTGTAAGATGACATAGCTGTTTATAACTTGTGAGTGTCGTTTAAAATTGTTCGTTTCACTCTCCCCAATCTCTCTTTCCCCACGGCATGTTGATGATGCGTTGGTGATTGATGCCTGATCGCCGGTATTTGTAGACATGTTTAGGTTTATTGACTGTGAGACCTCCCTGGCTCAACTTACACGCAAAACCAGAAAAACAAATGAATGATGATGAGGTGACGCTAAAGATGGGAAATTCCTAAAAGAGATTTCGCCATTATTAAGATACGTGTGGGATGAGACTGAGTGTTGGACAGCCATAGATGATCAAGAGAATATCACAAGACGAACTGAAAGATCACTTCTCAAACTCATTAATAATTCATCACGTTAAAACAAAGAAAATCACAACCGTGAAGGAGGTTTGGATACCCGGTCTTAATTAGCATAGATTTTGACGATTTTTCTTCTCCGTTTACTCCTTAGTTTTTGTTTCGGTTGAGAAGATATATCAAACACTCGAGTTAACAAATTGACGTCAGTTTTTTATGCGTCTGTCCTGTTATTGATCATGAATTTCGTCATAACATTGTCAAAGTAGTGTGGATCCACGAGGCGATAGCCGAGTGGATCCGCAGACTACTTTGACAATGTTATGACGAAATTCATTGTCAATAACAGGACAGACGCATTAAAAACTGACATCAATTTGTTTTTTACGATGATAAATTGTCGAATTGCCCGCTCTCGCTCGCTGACGCGTCGCATGAATTTCAAATTTATGTGTCTGTCCGCATATGGACAATAAAATTTAACCAATGAGCGCGCGTGAATTTCTGCAGTTATCGTAAAAACAGTGTTTCATCGGCTATCCAAACACCTCGAATTTCGTCAAAAATACTCCGCTGCGCGTCGTATTTTCAACTCTCTTCTCGGTGTTTGGATATCCCGATGAAACACTGTCTCTCGTGTTTGATATATTACTTAAAAATCTAATCAGAAATGCTGGTTACAGATGTTGATTTTATGAGAAATTTAGTTCACATTCTGCCTCGCGTTTTGCCTCTTGCCTGGTTTTTGGCATTCCTAGAACTCAATATGGTTCACTTTGGTGTCAGGGTTAACACAAGCAGCCCTTAAAAAACACCTCAAATCGCGATAGAAATAACAGCCATGCGAGTGCTGTGATAACCGTACTGAGAACCGAGTAAAGGTTACCCCGAAGCACTTTGTAAATAGGATACACAGCGGCTCACTGTGGACAGCCTCATAGAACCAATGAACCAATCGCTGGAGGTTTGTTTTACAAGACCTAAATATAAAAAAGTACAAATTTCATGATTTTTTTGGTATCCATTGTGCGTTGTTTCCGGGACGATCGTAGAGGTTGAATTGGCTATATTTTTTAAGAAGTTACTTTTTCATCATTATCGACAAGACCGTCAACAAAGCCTTTCATAAGTTTTGTTTACGGCAAATGTGTCAGGTCAAAAATAGGGTATCAGAATTTTTGGTTAAGTCAAAAATAGCCGAGTAGGGAAAGCTGCACATTTCATTTGCCGGCATAGTTATTCAATAGCGTGCTGCGTTTGGAAACCATTGTGAATTTCCGGGTTACGGAGGTGCGTGTGACCCAAGGTTACGATCGAGTTTGTTGAAGAATATATACTTACCTCATGATTTTGAGCCTTCTTGGAAGTTAGAGCATTAGCAAAAGTACTTATGTAAATGCTTGGGTTTTTTTTCAGCACTGATAATTAGTCGCCTAGAGAGCCAAAGTAAGTTCCAGGGCCAGGTTGTTCGAAAGCCGGTTAACGTAAACCCAGCCGGGGTTAAACGTTAACTGAGGTATTATGTTTTCTTGTTAAATAATGTTTTTCACCTCTAATTTTTGGTGTAGTTTGAGTTTGACTACAGCTGAAAACTGAAAGGCAAACAATATAAACAGAACACCTAACCAAAAAGTTGCAAAACTGAAATCAAAATTCTCGCTCACCCTGAGTTAGCTAATCGGGCTTTGAACAACGTTAATCCGGCCGTGACGTTTACACTAGGGAGCTTAAGCAGGCGCGTTTTTGAGACGCGGACGGCAACCGGAAGAGAACATTTCGCATGCTAGGAAAGTATTGTCTCCTAGATTTTTGCACTACTCATTTCTAATGGTGAAAAGATAGTTAGCAATGTGAATGTGGTTGTGTGGGGGGGAACTTAAAAGTGAAAACAGCTCACTTCCGGTTACCGTCCGCGTCTCAAAAACGCACGTGCTTAAGCTCCCTACTATTTCCCGGCCGCCGTATTGGTGTACCACGGAGGTACACCAACACGGCATTTTCATACTGGGCTCTGTCAATTTCTGCGAACCGTCCATTTCGACGAATATC
The DNA here is from genome assembly GCA_019787425.1 of Platygyra sinensis. NCBI lineage: Eukaryota > Metazoa > Cnidaria > Anthozoa > Scleractinia > Merulinidae > Platygyra > Platygyra sinensis. Next base: position 10,959 of record JAHPZR010009442.1, on the reverse strand, counting down.
TGAGGTTTGGAAAAACGCTAGATTCATGCTACAGTCTAGAGGCCTAATCAGGGAAGCCGCATAACTTCAACACACAATCAAATGATTTAAAGGCAGTGACATGATGTCAACATCCCCTGTTTCTGGAACAGAGAGAGCAATTCTTGATGCAACTAGCGATCTGCATCCATACTGTCTTCACCTTGTATACCTGCTGAATGTCAGACAACCCGCCCCCAAAACAATTGGGTCTTTCAGCGGAAGATTAGCGCCCAGTCTCTAGACGATTAGCCCCTAATCTTAGTAGATGTGAAGAGAAGTACATCTCTTGGTCATTGACATTTAGAGAGTTGGTGTTTTTGTGCCGTTTTGTGTGTGCTTGTTTATCTTTATTAAAGTTCACATTATTTGAACAAGGTGAGAACAGGTCTCCAAAAGCTCTTTCGAATTCCTTTGGCCGTCCTAATACTACTTCCAGAGGTTATTAAGTCTTCTCTGCATGGTTCTGTAGGTCAACCGCTGATGTCTCTTGACCTTTTTGTCTGAAACCAGACGGATCTGCATATATCTGCGGTGTGATAGCTGGGTGAAGATGTAAAGGGGCAGCTGCGAATGTCCTTTGGCGCAGGCGCCGGTTCAGGCCATTGTGCCAATTCTATAAGTCCTTATGGGTCATAACGGCTGCCAGGAGCACGCTCCACGACTGTGGCGGGAAGGTCTGGCTACTGATCCAATTTTCATGGATGTAACTGCAGAAATCCTGCAAGGGTCTTGCAGTTGCTTGCTGTTGGAGTCGATGGAATCTTCTTTCCTGAATCTTTTAAGCAGGGAGTTACGGTAAAGCCTCCTTAATTGGTTTTGTAACTTGGTGGGTCCAGCGGTCATTCTGTAGCATCTTGGAGTCCGAGAATTTTGCGCCGGATGGAACTAAATTTGAGAGTCTTTACCAAGAATAGAAGTATTTAGAGGAGAAAAATGGCAAAATGGTAGCTCTTCATAAATCACCTAAATTAGAGAGCTTGTATGGATTGAGTAAACAAGCCACAAAATTATAACGATTTGTATGGAATTTTGCAACTTTTGCGAGGCTCCCATTTGAACAATTTTCCGCTGAAAACTCTTAATCTTGGCCGGGTAGCTTTTCATTCAGTAACACTTCTGCTGAAGTGTTTAGATTTACAATCTAATCAATTTAAGAAACTCGTCTCAGTCCTCCCACGTTTCTACAATTGGCTATCGTAACGCGGTTTGATCATAGTTAGTTAACTATGGTTTGATTCACTTGTTAGAGTTGCTGAATAAGCTTACACGAGTATCCACAATTGAAAGATCCCCTTTATACACTGAAATCACTAGGATCGAGATTCTGACTTCGAACCAAACCCGCCATTGATTGGCCATGGAGAAATCACTAATTTAAAAAAAAAAACAATGTGCACTGAAGTATTGGTTAATAAGTGAAATGTCTCACCTCAAATTAACATAAGTTGGCACACTGCGCGTAGGTTTGAAATAACAGTCCAATTAGTAATTAAAGTTTGCACATTGAGCTTGGGTTTGAAATTAAGAAACATTTATACACTTCTCACCCGCCACCCTCTTAATACGAAAAAGGTTTTATCAAAGGAAAAGTATTACGTCTTTTAACAACTCAGTCAAGGAGAATTTTTTATAAATACAAACAGGGCGGAAAAATCACTCAAGGACGTCCTTGTCCGCGCACTTCCTTCAATAACCCTGCATCATAAAAACCTGTAAACAAAGAAGCACTTTAAAAAGGTTTGTTTTCAAACCAGAATGAGGAAATTTTTAATCACTCGTATGATTACAGACTGAATTGGACTCCACTCAGTCCTATTACCACTATTACCTCAGGGAGCCACCTTAAATGCGGCGTAAAAACATGCGAACTGCAAATAAAATCTGGGGAAAACATTTGTTTTTAGCTTGAAATTTTACTCGGTGACCTTTCTTGATTTTTTGCATGCACTTACCATTCACGATAGCACTTCAAATGCAAACTTCAAAATTATCTATTACTGTAAGCCATAAAACGCGTTTTCTTTAGATATATTTCATTCCACCAGATAACTTTTTCATCATTACTGTCTAAATATTTAAAGAATTCAGGGAACTTTACAACAAGGAGATAAGAATAGTAGGTCACCGAATTTGTTTTTCAGATCTATTACAAAAATTGAAATTTAGAAGACGTTTTTGTGGACCTTGTGCGTTGCCATGGCCCCACCAAGGAGACGTATAGTTTGCCCACACCATTATATATCCTACTTCGTAATCTTCCATCATTTAATAAGCGCTATTGCAACGAAAAGCCCATATAACGAATATGGTTGCTTATTGATTTAGTACGCATAGCATTCACGTATGCAACATAACATGGATATATGCAAACTCGATACTTTGTGCGTAAAAGGCCTTCTGTGTACATCATGACAATCACAGGTCGCGCGTTGTTCAGAATGAAGCATTAACTTCCTTCCAAGACCTTCGTCGCCGTCCCTCAAGCTTGCCAAACGGTCCGCTAGCAAATTGGCTCTCTACAAGATACCAAGATGGCGGCTTTCTTCTTGTCCTTGTTGTTCTATAGGTTTTTTATGGTTCCTGTCAGTCCAGTGATGAGCAAGGCAGACTATCGGTCGGTTATGCCAGCCGAACGAATCTGCAAACCAGGTCCACCATTGAAAGCAACCACTGGAAAGACGAACTGCCTTGTTATTGGCGATTCAGTTAGTATTGGGTAGGTTGTACTGAGATTCTTGTTTCGCAGCACGACCAGAATAAAAAAATTTCACATAATACGCACTTTCCGATAATAAGCAAACAGGTAGAAATCGCAAGAATTAATCAGAAAAAGTCTGATCGAGCCAGAACGAGTCGGATCGAATTCTATTCCTAAAAAAAGATGGAAGTGACAAGGCGCTGGTGTTGAGTTATTTAGCGTTACCCTTGCATTTTTGTACCTGTTTGGTTTAGCACTGGATTTCTCTGGGCTGACACGAGGCAGGCCAAAAGGGCCTTTCGATCCTCTTTATACGTTAGTGTGTTTTTTCAATGACAAAGTAAAGTCAGCCATCACGCATCGGGAAATTCACGGGTTTCCTCATGGAGCACTTTGATTGCTATAAAAATGATTAGGTTCGAATTATCGAAGGTCCACAATGCGAGTTTCATATTATAAAGGTGCCAAAGATAGTCTTACAAAATTCGTATTCGCTGTCATATTCGACATCTGTTGTTCTCTCTGAATTATGGTTTGCTCTGCGTCAATCCCCCAAAAATGAAACTGCCCAAGTGTCTATTGAAGAAAGAGACAGGGTGGTTTTCAATTGAGGTTTTCTTTGTAGTCATAAACTGGCTTTCTTTATCCAAAGGATGTCGTAAAACCAAAATCAAACCAGTTACTTACTGATTGGACTACTCAGCCAATCTCAAACCGTACACACGTTAATAAAACCAAACTTTCGACACTCATTTGAAAAACGCTGTAACAAAAAAAAAACACTTACAGATAATAATATATTTTCCCAGGTGCCGATCCCTAGAGTAAACAAAATTAATAGGGCAACAACCAGGAACATCCCAGAGCCATATAGATATATAGAGAGTCCCCTTACCCTGGGAGGTTCTCAGTGCCAGGGGCCTGTTTCTTGAATTCGCAAAAGCCCCGGAAACTTTTCTGGCCCGTGAAGCCATTTGTAGTTCATCTTTATCTAAACAAGGAGAAGTGTACACGCCGAGACTTCTTGTAAGAAGAGAACCTCTGTTCATATTAAGAATATGTAAATAAAACAGCTCTGTAATCGTAAGGTTCGAGATTCTCTGGCTATGGCTTTCGGGGTGCGGAAACTTTTCGGTTCAGAGCCGCCTTAACATTTTCAAAATGTAAGGTTTGAAAATATAGGATTTTTTAAATTTTGCAAGAAGATCTTACTATGTTTATTAAAATTTAATAATGTAAAAACGTTTCGCTGCGCCACTTTTGAATTTTAAGCTCCCAACACTATAACTGAGGATGGTTTTAGTAGGTCATTCTGTTGCTGTGGTAACCTATTGCATCATGAAAATGATAATAACATGTTCACCAATATTTGGGCAGTTTTTTGATACCATGATTGTTGCATCTAGAGATAAAGAGTGGTTATAATGATCCTTCGAAATCTAGCTACTGGAAACTATTTTGAACCACCTTAAGATAATATATATTAACTAATAAAGCGAGCGCAAGGGCCATACTGGGACATATTGTCCCGAGATTGGGGAAGTACAGACCATCCACTCGGTCTGTACTGCCACAACCTTGGACCAATATGCCCCAGTGTGGCTCAAACAAGCTAGGTTAGTAAGTAGTCCATCTAGCGGTCCGTATTGCAAAATTTGGACCACTCAGACAACCAATCAGAATTCTCCTTTTTCTTTTCGACTAATTTGGCAGGGTTGTCGTTAAGCCTCGGCTTCTGGCCGTATTTCCGCCACCGTGGCTCTCAGCCCTGTAAAATATAAAAAAGCCTCATCGCGGGTTATTCTTCTATCATTTTACCACTCCAATGGACGCCTCTAAAGAAAGGGTTAAATCAGTTTACTAGATATTGTGGACCACCCATTTTGAAGGTAATTTCAATTATGCTGAGCATACTAACTCTAAATGGACCTAACATACGAGGAAAGTTTGTTTTATAAATCATTACGGCCTGTTCAGGAGGCTACATACAAAATATAAATTTATAGGTGTAGGAAAGCCACTGAATACTAATTGTTTTCTGCTCTTCATGTTCCAGTTACACTCCGTGGGTCGCCAGAATGTTAGGTGATGACTATCAAGTCCAGCATGCTCCTTGGGACAGAACAGATGGAGGAGCAAAGGACTCTAATTATGGTCTACAATGCCTGCACTTGTTTCTACACACCGCCATGTTAGAACCAACAAGATATGATGTTATTATCTTCAACTTTGGCATGCACGATATAGATTACAGCGGCAACCATTCAGAGGAATACGTCACAACAGCTGAGTATGCTAAAAATCTAAGAGCTATAAAATCAATACTGTTATCAACTGGGGCTAAGGTTGGGTATGTTCTCACAACGCCAGTTCTGTATAACACCTCGCTGAATGATCGCGTCATACAGTACAACAACATAGCACGTGACGTCATGGAGGAATATCCAACTGTCGCTACCGCTGACTTGTACACCTGGGTGATCGAAGTCTGCGGCGTTCCGCCTTATTTCCACTGTAGTATCGCTGACAAGCAGCCGAGCCCGCACTACACGCATTCAGGATACGAGTACTTAAGTGAGAGGGTCAGAGATCTAATCATAGATCTTGCTGCAGAGCGTGATGAGAGTCCCCCATTTTGGAAAAGACAAAAATTATTTGTGAGTATTCTTCAAGATGTTCATGGCTTACACCATAGCATATATATTCTTATAGTTGGGTTAAATTAACGCTGCAGCCTCTCTCGTTTATAGTGCTAAGTTAGCATCAAGGCCGTCACTTCCCACCTTGTGCAGGAAGATCCGGAAATCTCGAATCCTGTCTTCAGTTTATTCTACATCCCTTGTTTGCCAAGAGGGCATTTTCGTACACGGTGGTCGGTTGCTAGGGCTTTTTCCTCCGCTCCCTCCAAAACTAAGAGTTCTAGGCCACAGACAGAAGTAGAATGCATCAAATGCAACGAAACTTGGCAGACCAGTAAGTTGATAAATTACTGTTGTTTATTTCTTGCCATGTGACTGCTATTGTGACGTCATATATGATGTCCAAATTTGGCATTGGAAAAAATTCAGTAAAAAAATAGTAAAAATTTGATAATAATTTTCTGCATAGAATTCTATGATTTCTGGTGTAAACCCCATCTAAATCGGACAAAATGGAAAAGTTACAGGTAATTAAAGAAATTCAAATTTCCCGCCACTTGACCATGTATGGTCAAATTTTAGGGATATTTAAACGGGAAAA
>JAHPZR010009442.1:0-2500 GCA_019787425.1 Platygyra sinensis | reverse complement strand
ACTAACTTTTAATCTTGAAAAGGCAACAACAGGATGAATATAAAAACTGCTCATGTGTATTTCTAACAATGTAAGTACAATGCAAGTGCACTGAATGCAGTCTTTGAGTTTGAGAGTTTCTGAAAATTCCTGACAATATGTCTTACTTAGAAGTGCTGCCTATGTATCAGTCACTTCAAGCCGATATAAATGTTTGCTAGCGAGGTATTGGCTTGCAAAAGTAGGGCAACCTGCGCCGAACATTCAGGCCGATAAAGTCTAGCTTGAGAAAGCGTACCAGCCCCTGTGTAACCTGCACTAGTCTTGACATGTTGGCATGTGTGAGCCAAACAACTCACAATATGGACACCTAAAGGAAAGGAAGGAAGGTCGATTTTCGATAAATGAAAACAGGCATGCAATGAAGCATTAGCTAAAATCCACTCAAACAAGTCAACTGCTGACACTCAATCTTTTCATCTACATGAACTAGTACCCAGTCTCTTTGTAGAGTTTCTTTCGATCATGTGATTCTCGTAGACAGGCAAACTTTTGCTGCCAACTTAGTGTGAACTTCGCACACAATAACTGTTAATAGCGCCATGTAGCTTAGCAATTGCCGATTGCCTTACTTAATCAAAAAAGAGCCCCAGCAATAACTAGATTTTTCGACAATCTTTCATATGGCAATGAGTTTGATTTTCATTTTCATTTGAAAAATTGTGCATCAAGACTCGTTTCGAAAAACAGCCAAAGGCCACTCGGAAGTGACTCATTAAGGGCTACGGTTCGGCGGATAATCGCAACGGGGGACGCTTTCTCTAGTAAATATCGTACCCTAACTTTTTCAGCGGAATCTCTTTCTTCCAGTGGTCAAAGAGAGAAAATCCAGTTCCCTGCAAGAACAAGTCTGGCGCTATGGTGACAGTGTGTCCATATAACAGCACGTGTTGTGACGAAAGGTATTCCGTAACAGGACAAGGATGTTGTCTCACACCAGATGCCATCCCGTGTGGGGACGGGGTGCACTGCTGTCCCGCGGGTTACGAGTGTGATGCGGCCTGTTCAAGATATGAGTGTTCTTGTCAAAAGACGCGATGAACTACGCTTTGAAAAAGGCTGCTTTTTTTCCAAGTTAGCTGAATGACTTGTCAAAATGATCATAATTATATTTTAAACATAATTGAAATAATAAAAAGGCTTTATTATGTTGACCTTGTTCACTTGCTTGTTCGTATGGTTTATTTGTCGGTCTCTTGGTTCGTGGTCTGGTTCACCGTTGTGACGTGGTTCTCTTGCTTGGTTACTTGTTTTACCTGCTGGTTGGCCTGGTTCACCAGCTGCCTCGTGTTGCTCACGTGATTCACTTGCTGGTTCACCTGATGATTTATTTTGCAATTTGTATCAGAAATGTTTGATTCTTTGCAGTAAGATTCTTTTAAGTGTGCTCCGCATTATGAGCTTGTGGCCTCGTTTAAAGTGTTTTGAGCTGAGTATCACTAACATATCGAAATCAAGTGGGTGGGGACTGAAAAGGAATTAGTTGCCATGGGAGCAGAATTTTTTATAGTCCTAAATGTGTTTCCTGTACAACTATAAGCCAACCACGTTTCAATGGTCTGCGATGCAAATTGGCTAAGGTAACCCTATTTATATACCTGATATAATATTGAGTTGTTTAAAATGTTTTTCAGACTTAAATATCTCCGGAACTAATGAAGATATTTCCAAATGGTAAACGGCGTTTTTATAGTTTCATAGAATTCTTTGTAATACACCTAAAACATCAAGGGGTAAAAATTTGATCACAGTACCACTTTGTTTCGCCTTTGGCATTAACTTCATGTTTATTTACTTCTGACAAAATCATTACTTACAACAGAATCCCAGACTCTATGGCAAGTACAAGTCTCTTAGTTTGGAGCGACCTATTTACTTTGAGCAAAACTATAAGAATGGTTGGACAGTTTATGAACGGCAGATCTACTTTTACGACAAGATATATATTGAGAGTCTTGGGGCTTCAATGGCTTTTATTCTTCAATGTACTAATTCTATCAAATTCTACTGATGTTACTTATGTTACTGATGCAATTGACTATTACTGCGCCCTTCAATAACATGTGGACTCTAAAATTCAAAGCTTAACCCGGCAACAAATGCGTTCTCCGTTACTATTGTTATGTTCTGAAAGCTGTTTATGCAGTCGTTCATGCAGCCAGGTTTCTCAAACATTTTTAATGTTTTGGTACCGTACAGCGCCGCAAATGATCCCCGACCGCAAATAATCCCCAGACCGGAAATGATCCCCAAATTGGACCGCAAATGATCCCGAACCGCAAATGATCCCGTCGGAAAATCAGGAATGGCATGGAATTTGTTCCTCGGGTTGTGGATTCAGTTTTTAACATAAATAGAAGCAAGTCATAACTGACCATATTCTACTGATATGGATATACTGAATTCCTATGATAAAGAGTTCTTAGGATAATTAACGAAAAAGCTCTAACGGAATGCCTTT
>JAHPZR010009438.1:95000-96164 GCA_019787425.1 Platygyra sinensis | reverse complement strand
ACTATTACTTACTATTACTATTGTTATTATATTTTTATTGTTGTTACTCGAAGCACAATTACAAGAGCGATACAAACAACATTACATTACACTAACGCTTACACTAACCTAATTACAATTGATTACTAACACTATAATTACATAATAGTTTACAACACTTCTGCCACAGTTTACAGATCTTACACAACTTACAATACTTACGGAACGATACTACACTATTTACATTACACTATTTTTGTAATGGTAACAATTGTCTTTATGTTTTAATATGTAAATATGTCTGGATGTTTAACAACAGGGTTAGCAAAGATAAGGACACATTGCACTACTTGGCAGTTAAAAAAACAAGACATTCGTCTAAAGGCCGATTAAAAGCCTATATCTGACGCCGGGCAGTAAGTTAATGGTCCTTAGAAGCATTCCAACGAGTCGAAGTTTAAAATGGCGCAAATTTTAGAACATTTATTCAGTAACCTGACTTCTAGCGAAGTTTCAAAGCGGTGTCATTTCAATCTAGAAATTTTTAAGTTGAGTTCGCTGCAGCGAAAGAGTGCCTCGATAAGGCTTACCTAGCCACTTAAATAGTCAGCAAAACACTTCTTTTTTCGCGGTCCAATAAACAACAGGATTTCGCATGGAATAGACAACAAACTGAATGAAACATAGTGCACAACTTGTCACCTTGTCTGCACAAAGACTGGCCTATGGTTCAATGCCATTAAAGCCCCCTGAAACTAGACCTAGGTCCAATTTTCCTGAGTCGAGAAATGCTTTTTCCAAGATACGAGCAGCTAAGATAAACACCGAGGTAGCAATATTAATGCCTGGCGCATTTCTCCTTCTCCCAAACTTCCGCTTGTGTTTCTGTTAAAACAATTAGATTATGAGCTCGAGATTCCTATCGCGTGTATCACGCATAGAAATAGAGAGCGAATAATCTGATTGTTTTAGTATAAATCTACGACAGGAGCCATAATCAGGGACGGAGACCGTAAGTCTTGGGATGCGCGCGGACCCATGATATGGGACAATTTTTCTATTTTTAGAACAAATTGCGCCACCCTGACGTCATATATCCGCGCTGATCCACGCACGTGTCTTGGGCTCTCGCGTGGATGTTGTCACGTTGTGTGATGAAATGGTGAGAGCTGCGAGATTCTCTCG
>JAHPZR010009438.1:60000-90000 GCA_019787425.1 Platygyra sinensis | reverse complement strand
TTGTGAATCGTTCGGTGCATAGACATTGCATAACGAAATATTGGCTGTTTTGAAAATTAAGTCATGATAGAAATGATCCTACCATCTCGATCTTTACTGAAATTTTCGATTGATGCTGATGAGCTAAGAGAAGGGTTAACAAGAATACAGACGCCTTTACTATGAGTTGATCCGTGGGAAAAGAAAATGTCACCACCCCACTTGCCTCTCCAGATCCTTTCATCATTTGGCTCGGAGTAGATCTCTTGCAGAAAATAAAAGTGGCAATTTTGGTCTTTGAGGTAACTAAAGACACTTCTTCTTTTAACTGATTCCTAAGCCCTCTAACATTTTAGAGTCAGTACCGAACAATTACCCTGCGTAGTTCCGAAAGCGTTTAGAGTAGCGCAAGTAAAAACGGTAAGGGTAAACTGGAGCTTTGTAAGAGAAAAAAATAAATAAAACGACATAAAACATAGACACATAAATAACCTACATATATACACATACATTTTCCTTGTGAGGGTTGGAGTCCGGGAACAGGCCAGATAGAAGACTCGGGTCAACTGCATTCTTCATTGTGCCACACGGCGGAAGAAAGATAAACACATATCTTGGAACATACTTACTACTCAACAAACTGGTCGATATTCATTAGGGATAGAATTAATGTCATAAGCTTGGTTGTCAATAAAGAGGCTTCGGTTGATTACTTTTGCATTGCGACCCTTTTCTCTGGCAGTGAACATAGCCTTAATTAACGATCTTCTTTCCTCTTGAATCGTCCGAGCGTAGTCTTTGGTTATGTACGCATCTTTGTGTCTATCGGATTTCTTGAGTCGATTTTAACGCCCAGAACCTGCTCTGTGTGTTCCCTACTCACAAATCTTGCAATAATTGGTCTCGGACGCGTTGAGGTAGAGTTGTCAACATTCTGAGCCGCTGGTTTACCGGTGCGGTGAACTGCGTGAAAATGAATATCCTGTGTGCTGATCTTTAGCTCGTTTTCGATTAAGTCGTATACTATATCGCAGCAATTTTCTCCCTGTCGTTCCGGGATGTTCATAAACCTTAAATTCTCTTTCCTTGTATAGTTTTCCAAAGCGATCAATTTTTCCTGGGTCTCTTTTAGCGACGGTCGCAGTTTGTCGTTTTCGTAACGAACGTTTCTCACTTCTGACTGTAGCTGTTGTATCAAATTGGTTTGCTTATCGAGCATTTCTTGATGAGATCTCTTTGAATCTTTGTACGCCTTTGATTCTTGCTGAACATCCTCGATAGCTGCCCAAGCATTCTCGAGCGATTTTTCAATATCTTTTATGAATTCTTTCACGCCATCAATTTGTTGTTTGAACTTATACCTTAGTTCGCCCATTTGTGAATGCACCTGGGTGAATTTGTCTTCTATTCTCGCTTCCATGGCGTTGAGCTTGTCCATGATAATCTTCAGGGAAATATTTTCTTCTATTTCGCTGCCCTCACTCGTAGTCATATCCTCCATGCTCTTTCGTCGATTTCTCTTGAGGTTTGGTTTATCAGGGCAACTCGGAGAGCGAACCTGCCGTTATGGCATCATAAATGACGTAATCGACTTCCAAAATTCCGCACTTATAATTGGTGGCCGTAACGTTTTCTTGCCAAACACTCTAGCTTCATTAAATTGAGCCTAACTGACTTTCCCGGTGCAAAGTTTACGGAGCTCCAAAAGCGCGTCCGTCGGCCATCATGACCTTCGCACCCTTGGCGCCAAAAATAGTAGTTCGTCGATAGTTGCCATGTAGGATAATAGTTGTCTTATTCTGACCGAAATGTGCTGTTTGTCGTCAAATTAAACCGGAATTCTGTACTTAACAATTAAAAGATGCCAAAGCAGCTTTACAATTGTCTTTATTTTATCTAGCGACGAAGAAAAAGGCTATTTTCGTGTCGTTTCGGTAGGACAGCTAAGTTTTGACTGCTGCACATACTGCGGGCTCAGCTGCCGTATGCAAGGTACTAGTTATTCTCTCATTTTGATTGGTTCCTGCCTATTAGAGGACAGACGCACGATTGACGTCATCATTACAGAGTTTTTCCCTCTATGTTTTAAAATGGTGGAAAGTTTTGAAAATATTTTACGAGGCTGGGCAAAAGATATATTAAGGTACAAAGAAGTCTTTCCATTGCTTTTTCGAGAAGCAGGAAGAATAGAAAATGTTCAGAAAGCATACTCGAGCAATCTCAGTAGCGGGCAGTCGAGCGGGACCAAACCAAGCATAAAATTGGTCTTGATAAGCCGAGAACCATTGCTTTATCTAGAATTTAACAAACCCAATAAACAAAATGTTTCTGAGGTCAAGTTATTTCAATTCAATTTATTTAATTCCACACTAAATATAAAAAAGTACAGTCTGTCTCCGCCCACAAATAGCAAAGGCTAATCGCGGTGGGCGGAGCAACACGCAGTCCGTGGTTAAGGTGGCCGAACACAGTTTTCAAGTGCCTATGCCTAATTCACGATAACTTTTAAACTGTTTATGCTTTGGCGCCCATTTTTTGCAAGAGTTAAGGTTAACCACAGAAATATTTATTCTCGCATTTTGACTAGGGTGTGTGCTGTTACCATGGCAACGGGGCTGGTTAGAGACAAGGCTTAAATAATGGTTTTTGTTTCTTTAAAAAAAAATCTAGTCGTTACATTGTTTTCATATTTTGCACACTAAGAATTGACATTAAATCCCTTCTGTCAACACGGTTCTAACAAAATTTTGACATGGCGATTTTCGTAATTCGCCGTTAATCGTTTTCTGTATTATTAAAAATTCCCTATGTCAAAATTCAGATTTTTTTTATAGATCATTCAGGTGGTCTCTGATCTATTTTTCTGCCAAATTTCTTGAAATTCTAACGACTGGATCGTTAGAAATCGGCATGTTTAGGCTAAAGCAATCGGTCTCAATTTTTCGAACAACTGCGCATGCGTTGCATTTAACTGGGTTCTTTCGGTAACAAACAAAAGCTGAAAATTGCTGGGTTCTTTGCATCGTCAGCTTTTCTAACATATCGTTATAATAAAATACTAAAGCCATCAATACACTGCGTTCAGTTATAGAGAAGATTAACACAGATAGTGCGAGTGTTGAGTAAATAAAATGATCGCTCTACTGACTGCATGCTTGTTCTTTGAAATCCTTGTGCACGTGCATCAGCAAAAGCACGCGCGAAAACTGTGTTCGGCCACCTTAAACTGTTAATTATTAGGTTACAACAATACAACAATATTAGATTAAGTACGACGATATTAAATTGAAGGAATAAAAGAAAAACAAGATGACACGAAAACGAAAACAGGAGGATATGAAGTTTAAGAAGGTCTAACAAAAACTATTCATTTAAAAAAAAAATCAATTCTTCCAAGTCTCGAAATAACTCAGTGTTGGCACACTGACACATTGAATGTGTCACTGAATGGTGCTCAGTAAGTCACAGCGGAAGTTCCCGCGCTGTTCTTTAAGAGAGGTGGCAAACGCGAAACAAATACAAAGATATTTCACTTAACGGACTCCTATAGGCACCAATACATAGCCTGTAGGTTAAACTGAATGTCACGTCACGGCAACGAGCTGTATCCGACATTAAAATGAAACAGGTAGGCCTGCTTCCGCTCTTAAGATGGTCTTTTTTCGCCTGCAAAAAAGGGGTACAAGAACAACAGCACAAAACTTTCCGCAGCTATCAGGGAAATTTCTTAGACTCGCAAGCCGAGACTCCAACGTTTTCAAACGTTCCTGAGAACAAGACGAAACCGGTTGAAAAGCATACATGTATAGAACACATTAAAGCATTTTTGTTCGCGTGGGATAAGCTAGTCATGACTTCTGCACGGTGTTCTTTTAGTTCGGTTTTTTTTCGCTAACGAGTTCTTTAAAATTAGAGCCAAGAGTATTAAGTGCTTTTATTTGCTAACAGGGTTTTCTCCTCTCTCATCCACGTCACATACATGTAGCAGGCAAGTTTTAAAGAAGGTCGCAGTGTCCTCTTATTGCGAGAGGTGAAAATTGGAACTTTGCAATAGATGAAGTGGTTAGTACCACGTAGGTCGTTCGCGTTTAAACTTATTTTCTTATCATTTCTTTAACCTTACGACGTCGTCTACAGCTCAAGGATACGCGTAAAGTACCTTCTTTAAACATCCTTGACTAGCTATATGGTTTAATATAAATATTTTTTATGTTGATCTCATTTAGTTGAAGTAACTAGAAATCATCGTTCAACTAGTTGGAAATACGTATAAAATTTTTCAAATAGCTTAAATATCAGTTACTGTCCCGACCGGTTTCTGTGTGTTCTTGTTTATTAAAATGACTGCCTTACTGCTACAGTAAAACAAGGTATCACCTTGAAGTTGGTAAAAGTTGAAAAAAAAAAGAAAAAAAGCTTCTGTGACGAGTTTTTGAAACTGACATTTTGAGGGGTTTCTTTTGATGAAGAAGACTATCGCCTGCTCGAAAAGTCTGCTTCATAGACTAGCTACATCGGTTTAATCGTCAAGCTTATCAATAGAAGCCGGTTATTAATTGTCCAAGTGTACACAGACTGAGAACGTTCGTTTAAATTCAGTTTGAAGCCAAGCCGTTAAAGTTGCAAAGCTTCCGTCGAATATCCTCACACGTAGCCTGAGTCGCAAAAGTCGCACAAGTACACTTTTTCAAACTCCGTTTCGGCAAACGGATGTGTCTCTTTAAGTGCTACTGCGACCAAAATCAACTCTATTTTTTCTTTGTATTTCAAAACTATGTAACTGAGCCACTAAGTGACTGAAGTTTTAAGCTTAAGCCTCCATTTAAAAAAGACACCTGTTTATTTTGACTGTTCAAAATTATTCTAATTAATGGTCCGCCATTACTAACTTTTTAAAATCTTGAGAGAGCTGGATCGAGGATAAGATGACGTCAAACGACTCACTAGTTTAAAAATGCACTGCGTGAGCTCGCGCCTAAAGTAATAGGCAGCACGGGAGTTTCGAACTTTCAGACTTTGAATATTCTGTTTTGCATGTACAATAAGCTGCGTTTACACGCTGCAATAGGCCATTTCCTAGATCCCTTGTGCCTCCGTTTCAAAGCGAGTCTAAGTGAGAAACCATTCTTATGAAAATGACTTTGATTGGCATGAAAATGAAACCCATTTTCATATGAAAGGTTTCGCACTCAGACTCGTTTTGAAACAGAGGCACAAGAGAACTCGGAAATAGCTTATTTTAAGCTAGTGAGTCTTTGACGCCATTTTATCCTCGATCCAACTCTCTGCACAGTCCAATCGGTCTGTTTTGAACGTGAACAATGGCGGACCGTGAAATCTTTAATTTGCACTCAAAGAAAACAGCCTTTGGATAAAATTCGAAGCTTAAGATTTTGCCAGTGAGGTGTCAAACAAACATGCTTTTAAAATCTGAAGGAAAAAGAGAAGTGAACTTTTTGATCGTAGTAGCACTTTCAAAAGCATTATACGTTTTTAATTAAATTACAATAAGTACGTTATCACTTGTTTCAAAACTGCTCCAAGCGACCAGTTCGGAAGAGCCCTAAAGAGAAGCGAATTCTTGGGCAGTTACATGCACACATATACATACCTGTATTGTGAAGATGATATGAAAGGAAGCTTAGCCATGAAACTTTCAACATTGGAATCTGACCGAAATTAAAAGAGAGAGAGAGCATCAAATGGCGTTGAAGTCGACTTTTGTAGTAAGTAACTTTACTAACTACTTAATAACCGAGAGTGAGGTCGTTACGGGAAAATCTCAAACTGAGGCCTTGCCGTATTGACCGAGCGATAGCGAGGTCAATACGGTAGGCCGATGTTTGAGATTTTACCGTAACGACCGAACGGTCGAGGTTATTAAGTTGTTTATTATATGGCTATTCTAAAGAGAGAAAAAATCTAAATTCAAGAGGAAGTCGTTACTTCACATCCGGTGATGCGCGCGCTTACCTATTCATTCATCTTTTCAAATCAATTCAGCGAACTGACGCATACTCCGTCAGCTCCGTCAAGAAAATAAATTTATTTATGGAAAACAATGATCAATACGGTCGCAAAAAGTATTTTAATTTAGTACAGTTGTGTTACTATATGACGAGAGAATTTTCATCGACATTCTCAAGAATCAACCGCCAAACGTCAATTCCTACAGAAAAGTTCTTCAAACTTGCTCAAAAGCCGTGCGGCCGTGTCGGTAAAAGAAAATACAATTTGAACGGAATCAGCACTACTCTTCGTCGTCACTTTTGATGAAATCTCTTCGCCTTTTCTGAGTTTCCTGGATTATAGTTGCTGGCCCGTTAAAAATCTTGAACTGGCGCTCAGAGATGCTGCGAATGTCCACACCGGAAAAAAAACCCCACTCGTCTGTTTAAATCTGATGGTCCTTGAAGATGTTTAAACTGGCTTGTGTTACAGCAAGGGAATTTGTTGATGTTGACTGCTGTTCTGCTCTGGTGCCACCAATTGCCTTTTGAATGGTGAAAGGACAGTGAAAGGAGACCTGCCTTCGGAAAGGAACCTCTCATGTATACTTCGCTTCAAACCCGCTGAAACCCGACAGGGTGTCAGGTTCATAATCGTCGCCATCCGTTTCCCGATATCTTAAAAAAACTTTGCCAATAAGTGGTCAAGGACAGCAGCCGGTAAGTCTAAAACTTCTACTTTGGTTGCTTTGTTTATTTACGACAAATTTCGCTGAAATGTTTTCATTTCACTGGCAGTTGTCCTTTCCTTTCGTGGTTTTGCTTTTTGATGTATGAACATTTCAATTTCTTCCTGACCAATTACATATAACTCGTTCGTAATTCGCCGAAGTAACTTCATTTTTTCCTTAAAAAGTAATATAATTAACTCTCTGAATGTTAATCGTCACTCATCGTCTTGTATCACAACGATTTTCAATGTAAATAAAGCAAATGTGTTCTAGCTTTGAATAACCTTTCGTGTTTTTTCCTTTCTTAATTTGCATAATCCGTAATCGGCCCGTGGGCATTACGGGAGAATAATGCCCTGGTGTGAAGCTGCACTTAGCCAATCAGAGCGCGCGTTATATCGGCTACAAACACTAGCCATAAAGAAACTTAAGAGTGACTTTCTATAAATACTACGGATAGGTGTGCAAAATGCAAAAATCGAATTCCCTCAAACTTTTTCACAAGAAAGCCCTCTGGAAACTATTTAAGAAAATACAACTTTCAGTTCGTTTGGATTTATATTTTTCAAGAAAAGCGATTTTTTAATTTTCACCCTCGGAGAAGCCCTCGAACCACTGAAAAATGTGCTTCGTATTTGCGACTCGTGTGAGAAAACTATAACAAATATCAAAACTATTTCAATATTACACAATTCAATGACCCTTCCTTTACATAGTACCGTTATTAGAATTCGAAAAGATTCAAACCTGAATTTTTAAAAAAATTTCAAATTTACCCTCCCAAACACCATCATCAGAAAGCTCGATTTTGGCAAATTTCAACGGCAAAATTCTCTACCTGGTACATGGATTCCGCTGTAAAGATGGTATTCTATAGAAAGAGTAAGGTTTCCTCTATCGTTCTGTGAAATAAAATTTTTGGGCAACTCAAACTGCGAATTTAGACGACCGAAAATATTTACGGTACTTGCTTAAAGTTTATGACCTTTGAACTTACAGTTGTCTTAATACATACAAGAGATAACCTAAACAACAGTTGAAATTTTAGTATGAATGCGACCCTTTCTCCCATTTAAATGATTTATAGTTATTTTTTATCTTCTGTGGGCAATTGTATCGAAAGTAATATTTTTTTACGCTTCTAACTTGTTTATGAGTACATGCGTATTTGATTACTGAAGCGGAAAGTTGTGAATATTAAATTTGTTCCATCTATAAAGTTCTATTTCGTGTGCTGCAAGGCGTTAAGTGTTCTCATTAAAACAAAATGGTATTGCCAAGTATAAGGTTTTCCACTCAGATTTTAAAACAACATATAGCTTTTGACTTACCGTCCACATGCATGGCTTGATTTACTCAGCAGCGTTACACCAGGTGTGTTAGCGGTGAGATGGCGTGACGATAATTGACAAGTCAGAGTCGCTTTTTTGCGAATCGAATTCAACAAAAATATGTATAAATATTATCTTTCTTTGAGACTACTTGATAAAGACTCTTGTGAAATACGTCTAAAATTTTTGAAACTTTCATTGCTGTGAAATAAAAAACCTGAATCTATAATTTTTATGCTGCGGTCGTGTGATCCTCGAGTGTGGCATCATCACATGACAATAACAACTAAAATGGCCACCTGCAGTTATTCTCAAATCTTTGGTGGTACGTGCGGTCCGAGTATTACGAATCCCGCACATGTTCAAGGTGTTTTAATTCAAAAATGTGACAAAGACATCTGAGGTCATTTGAAGGCTATTGGTGTGTGCGATTCTTCTCTGAACGAGGCACGGCTACTGTTGGCTAGAGCAGGTCAAAAATGTTGAAAATATTGCGGAAGATTATAAAGAAAATACTGAATGCTACTATAACAGATAGTCACCATGAGGCCCAATAAGGCGTGATTTCATGATATGCGAAATCAAATTCAATGGCACTAGTCAATGTAGCTGACCGTGCCAAAGGGTGAGTCTTTTGAGACTAGAGTCTCTTGAGTAAAATTGCGGCCCGGCTATTTACAAGTTTCCAAATGATTCGATTGCTAACCACGTGGAGAAGTGGGACTATGGGACTAGAAATTAAAGATTGGGCGGGGGTGTGGGGGTAGTGGATATTTGTCGGCTTGCCTCACTACAAGAGATACGGTCAAGCGAAACTTTAAGGTAGTAACATATAAATGAATGAAATAATAATAATAATAGAAGTACAACACTGCTTTATAATAATAATAATGATAATGATAATAATAATGAATAATAATAATAATAATAATAATATAATAATAATTGAAATAATAATAATTTGTAGACTCCGCTTGTTATTATGAAAATCCGTGAATTTGATGACTTATCGCATTGTTGTCCTCCTGTATAAAGGCAGTTATTAGCACTGAATCCCATTCAATGCCAAAAACACGGATGGCTCATCTGCTTTCTTTTGTGCGGCGCCGAAACATTCTTACGTATCATTTAAATTGCATAATTAAGAAAGCGGAGGTTCTGAGGTTCTTCCACAAGGGTGGGCTCTTAGATGCATTGGGAACACTTTGATAATAACGTGGGAAACATAAAAGGACGACGGAAAGCTCTCTACTTGTCCTTACTTGGAGAGTTTCTCGAGTCATGCGATTGTCACCATAGTCCCTGCTTATGACTGGCCGCCATTATTGTTGTGACTTATTGACCCCAGAGTACCATTTATTCGTAAATTTGAGGAGACGTTCTAAAGATATTCTCCTAAGACAGTTTTAGCCTCCCCTAAGAACTCGTCAGAAGCCTCGTTTTTAAGTTTTTGTTTGCCTGAGATGGTAAAAAAGTGACCGTGATAACTTTTATCAAGCTTATACCATTTTGCTTTAAGACAGTTGATCTGATCGTTAAAGTCCCGGGCAAACGATCGCAACATTGTTAGGTGCAACATGTTGCGTGCGTTTAGCCACCCTGTTGCGATGTGTTGCGACATGCTGGGTGTTTTTGGCTCAAATTTGAAAATTGTCAAATTTTTCATGGAACACTTGTGGATGTTGCATGATGTTGTAGTCGTTTGGCCAGGTTCGTGCAACAATGTTGCACCTGGGCATGCGCACTAGTTCAATTTTCAACTCGCAACTTGTCGGAACACGTTGCAACAGAGTGGCCAAACGCACGCAACATGTTACGCCCAACAATGTTGTGATCTGTTGCGTTTGAATGTTGCGGTCGTGTGGCCAGAGCTTAACAGGGCAACATCATTTACCGTTGCGAAAAAAATATTATTTTCAATTTTGCGGCAGCCGTTTTTGCCTCGCTGTCTATAGTGATATTTACAGTCGTTCAAGAGAATCCTGGCAACAATAAGGACTTCAAAGATATGCATGTGCTACATGATGGTTAGGTGGTATTTTTTGGAAAGCAATCCTTTAGTCCAGTTCTCCTTACCGGCATCGAGCAACTTCATTCCCAGGGCTTTTCCCTTTGAAATTGGGAGAGGCGGGAAAGGGAAAAGCCCTGGGAACGAGGTTGGGCATCGAGATGTTGCGCAATCATGTCCTTTATAGGCAAGTTTGGCCTGTTAAAAAATGTTCAGTAGTTATGGTTAAATCTCCGGTACGTTAATCTTTCGAATCAATATCAGTATCTGGGCAACTGCGCACCTACCCCTCGCCTAACCCAACAGTAACAGTAACTTATTAACTTATTATAACATGTTGGGTTAGGGGAGCGGTAGGTGCGCAGGTTCCCAGATACTGATATTGATCCAAACTTTCTTTCTGTTACTTTGTTTTGATTTTGATTCACAAGAGATATTAACATTTCGGAAAAACACCAAACGGATCTCGAGTCGCATGTTAGCCTGCGTAGCAGGCCGTAGAAAGGGAGGACTGATCTTCTAGCGCTTCACGCGCTCGTCTTTCCCCTTTCCCTCCCCTTCGGACGCCTTCCACACAGGCTTGTAAGCCCGACCAAGGAAGGGTGGGGAAGGGGGTCACGCAAAAATGACTTCGAATATCTTTACCACATTATCCAATTTTCACAAATTGAACATGTTTGGGTTTCGAAACCCTTGGACCGTGACGCAAGTGCCACCAACGATTGAGGATCACTCGACTGCGATATAAAAATAGTGTAGGTCCAGGTTCTTCACTTCACCGTAATAAGGGTTTCAAAATTTTGTAGACTTATTTCACGATTGTCTTTATCAAGTAGTCTCAAAGTATTATGATGTCAAAAGATACAATAAATATATTTTGATGAATTCGATTCGATTGGATTCGTGACTCTGACTTGTCAATTATCGTCACGCCATCTCATTGCTATCACTGGCCCGGTATAACGCTGCTGAGGAAATCAAGCCATGCATGTGGACGGTAAGCCAAAAACTATATGTTGTTTTAAAATCTGAGTGGAAAACCTTATACTTGGCAATACCATTTTGTTTTAATGAGAACACTTAACGCCTTGCAGCACACGAAATAGAACTTTATAGATGGAACAAATTTAATATTCACAACTTTCCGCTTCAGTAATCAAATACGCATGTACTCATAAACAAGTTAGAAGCGTAAAAAAATATTACTTTCGATACAATTGCCCACAGAAGATAAAAAATAACTATAAATCATTTAAATGGGAGAAAGGGTCGCATTCATACTAAAATTTCAACTGTTGTTTAGGTTATCTCTTGTATGTATTAAGACAACTGTAAGTTCAAAGGTCATAAACTTTAAGCAAGTACCGTAAATATTTTCGGTCGTCTAAATTCGCAGTTTGAGTTGCCCAAAAATTTTATTTCACAGAACGATAGAGGAAACCTTACTCTTTCTATAGAATACCATCTTTACAGCGGAATCCATGTACCAGGTAGAGAATTTTGCCGTTGAAATTTGCCAAAATCGAGCTTTCTGATGATGGTGTTTGGGAGGGTAAATTTGAAATTTTTTAAAAATTCAGGTTTGAATCTTTTCGAATTCTAATAACGGTACTATGTAAAGGAAGGGTCATTGAATTTTGTAATATTGAAATAGTTTTGATATTTGTTATAGTTTTCTCACACGAGTCGCAAATACGAAGCACATTTTTCAGTGGTTCGAGGGCTTCTCCGAGGGTGAAAATTAAAAAATCGCTTTTCTTGAAAAATATAAATCCAAACGAACTGAAAGTTGTATTTTCTTAAATAGTTTCCAGAGGGCTTTCTTGTGAAAAAGTTTGAGGGAATTCGATTTTTGCATTTTGCACACCTATCCGTAGTATTTATAGAAAGTCACTCTTAATAATCTTTGATACTGTTATTAAGACGTTTCCCCTAAGAGAATAGTTTGAAATTCTTTTCTGCAATTAATGTCTTTTGGCTTTAGCTTAAAGTATTAATTGAAAGACTTTTCATGAACTGTTCTCGCTGAAAAATTAAAATCCTTTTCACTATATTTTCTAACTGGACGCTAATAGGTCTACGTTGAAAACAGTTGCTGATACGTTTATCATGTAAAATACACTCTTTTTTTATAAGAATATATTTTATAAGAATATCGAGGCTGAAATTTGCGAAATTTTAAGAATATTTTAAGAATAAAGCCGAGGCTGAGATTTTGAAAAGGATAGATATAATTTTGTGTTGTAACATCTGTAAATCTGACAATACAATTTTGTGTTTCTAACTTGACCGTATAAAATTATTCCTTTCTATGGAAGGCGAAACTAGCCAACAAAACGAAAAAACCTGCACTCGACGACACATGACAACGCGATTCAGATCTAGATACCAAACATTTGGAATTGATACCCCAATAAATTCTAAAACGGAAATGTCATAAGCTATAATTTAAGAATAATACAAGAATATTTTCAGCCTAAAATCGGCAGAAAAATAGGAATATTCAGCCTGGGCCGGAAAAACAACATTCTTATAAAAAAAAGGGTATGTCAGTTATGTAGATTGCTTCCACATGTTTGCTGACTCGCATGGAAGTTGTGTCAAGTCTACATTCCCTAAGCTCGTTTTGAAAAAGTCATCAACAATGCGGTGGAGGCAATCTTATGAAGATTAATACTAATAACTGTGCTACAGTTGCCGATAACAAGCAATGTGAAGTAAAAATAACTTGTAAAACTACCCTTGCAACCAGGACACGTAAATAACGGAAGAATAGAGCTTTTTTTTTTAACTCAGTCGTCTTCTTAAGCTCCGAAGGGAAGTGAAGTTTACCGTCATTTATCTAGTCGTTCAAACTGACATTAAATTGATTCCTTTTATAACTAGAGAAATTTCTTGTCCACAACAATGAAACACGTTGCAGGGCTGATTTGAATAATAAATAAGCAAAGTTACAAATTTTAGCTGATGACCAGAGTGAAATAAACCAATCAAAACATCCGCTCAGTGTCTCAAAAAGGTTCAGGTTCAAGGAAGTTGAAGGAATCGGGAGTTGAGAACAAATGCATGACACGGTAGAATGAGGGAAAAAATGATGTTTACTGTGTTTCTAGTTATACATGTATAACTTACATTTTATTCAAATTTAATCATTCTAGAAAGGCCGAGTGAAAATTGAACAGTCCATTTCGAATTGTCCTTGTAAATCAGAACGTATAAACGTAGTTGAGAACGTAATAACAAGAGAAAGCAAAGCAAAACAGCAGGAGAAATCATGGTGCTGCAAACATTGCAGGTTTGAAGGGAAACTGAAAATTGCTTCGAGTTAGCGGGAGGTTCGCGTTATAGACGGCTCAAGTTACTGAGGGGAAAATAACAGTAAATGAATG
This sequence comes from Platygyra sinensis, assembly GCA_019787425.1. Lineage (NCBI taxonomy): Eukaryota > Metazoa > Cnidaria > Anthozoa > Scleractinia > Merulinidae > Platygyra > Platygyra sinensis. The sequence goes on along the minus strand of JAHPZR010009438.1, from coordinate 76,614 downwards.
AAGGAAATCCAGGGTTAATAGTAAGACTTTGGTTCGAGTTAGCTAGGGTTCGAGTCGTCGACAGTCGACTGTGTGGGACATTTGCATCATGATGTGGAAGCCATAAACTTTCTAGTGCTTACTTCATTTCACTTGATGAAACAACTTCACAGCTGTAAAAATCATTGAAGTTGTTGGAGAAAAGAATTTGAAAGGTCTCAAAGATAAGGTGGTTCGTAACGAATGACATCGATTCCATCGAGTGAGATTTATAACGTTTATAAGCATTAGGGTACTGAGACTGCGCAGTAGGGACTTGAAATCACTGTTCTTTAAGTAACTAGAAGTAGTTTGCAAAGTAAACATAACAGTTGGTTGGTTTGTTTGTTTGTTTACTGAATAATTTGTATTGACGGAGTAATATTCTCGTTAAAATGTTAATGAATGTTAACTGTGATGACTACCTTTACTTCCACTGTATGTAGTCCAAGAACTAAACCGGCACAGATCGTCTTAATAAAGTACAGAAAAATATACGTGTTTTTACACTGTAGTCGTATATCTCTTCAGTTTTTTTTTTACCTTCCTGTTATCGATATCCTCAATCCTGAATTAAAACGAGGAAAGTGCACTTCCTTTGGTGCTTCAACATCTGATCATGATCGGATATATTTCACCTTCGACTGTTGATGGTAGAGATACTCACAAAAGGAACAGAGGAAAATGAAACGTGATAATTGAGAGATAATTTTTGTTAAGTGCTCTATGTTTTTTCTTTACACGCTAAGTTTTGATAAATTATGAGTGAGAGGTCAGGCTTGTTTATTTGGCCTTCTTCTATCTACTGAGAAGGTCTAGCCTTCCGCTGGAGACGCACGAAACGTTCCTTTCCGAGGAAGCGTTACGTGACTACAGGAGACTATAGAATAAATCGAAGTTGTGTACTTATAAACTGGCTAGAGCTACTTTTAAAAGGCATCTAGTTTGAGATGGTTTAGGTTTTTTAACATCTCTCATAAATCTTATGATGCACGACTGACTCAAAAGAATTGCTATTTTTATCATTTTTGTTCCTGCAGTCATGCATTATTAAAATCCGCTGTGATCGTGATTCAAGATCAAAACACGTACAGTGTAGAATTCACCCACGCGTAAAAGTACTCTTTTCCGATGAAAGTCGGTTTTCCGTTACTTCAGTCGGGCGGAAAACGGGCGACCTTTTGTAACTTTGCCACTCATTTTTCGCGCTGACAAACATTTGACTTCTTTTTTTTTTGACATTTTTTTGACATACTACTGGAGAAAGGATGTCTGCGAATCAGCGTTCCCAGCCGTTGCTAATCGTGCTCCAGTGCTTTACAGTTCTCGTATGTTACGAGTTTCAGTTATCATGCGAACAATTTGAGATTGTGGTCAACAAATTTACATAAAGAAGAGCGCCAAGGCGATTCACAAACTTTGACAAAGTCACAAACTCAACAGCATTTTATTTATTTAAAACATGATTAAAAAAGTTCAGCAAAGCTGATGTGGTCGTGTACAATTAATAAAATTAGAGCTAGTTAATTACAATAAAACTAATAAAAGAATTCAACGTATTTTCAATAAATGTGGCTTAAAAGATCACCTGAGTGACTTTTTAAAAGCGTCAGTATCACAAATTGATCTCATTTGGTTTTCCAGGGCATTCCACCTGACAACTGACTTGTATGGGCATCCTTTCTTGCTCATATCAGTCCTAGGTCTGGGTAACTTAAAGCTCGACCTTTGAGAACGCACAATCACTGGTGGCAAAACAAGGACAATAAATGGTAGACGATGTTTCATACCTTATTAAGCCGACATATCTCCATCATAAAATTGACCTGAATAGTCCGACTTCAAATGGCCAATACCCTTGGTTTGAAATGGCCAATCATCTGTCTCGGAAAAAGACATCTGTTTATCTATTGTCTTTTTACTATTTTGAACTGAACTTTTCGCATTTTTGTTTAATCCCCGAAGAACATCTCTTCGTGGAGAAAAGTCCTTCTACATGTCTACTGAGTTTCAATATTTCGTTGCGTGTGGGCACTGCTTACCATATTTGGTAATTACCCGGACCATTACGTGAGTGCCAATTTTGCTTGGGATTTTTTTCACTGCAGTTTGCTTGCGGTTAGCGTTCATTTTTATGTTCGGGTAGCTCTATATAAATTTATAATACTGTACCGTAGTTAAAATTTGAGGATAACTAACCGGACCATTACGTGAGTGCCTACACCAAGTAGTCCAAACAAACAGAAGACGGAACAAGTTATGCTGAACAAAGATCTTTGTGAATAATGACGTGTTTTTTGGTGTTTCAGTACTAACTATTCATAACTGACTACTTGGCTGACGTCCAAGAGCAGCTACTACCACCAACCTACTACCTACCGTTGCGAGAAAAAGAAAAACTCCGAATTATCATTTAATTATTATTTAATTTTAATTTTTATTAGAGAATATGGAAAGTTACGTTTTGCCGTGTAGTTTTAATCGTGGCTTGTTTTAAATTGTCCTGTTTTTTTATCGTTTTCTTTGCTAAAAATCTTCTGGTAGTAAAATACTTCTATGGTAGAGAAAGTTGTTACATAAAAGGTAAAGACGAGGGGTATTAAAGTTAGAAAAACATGTCGTGACTCTACAACATTAGGTTACGGTAAACAGGTTGGTTAAGTAGGCTCAAATTCAGCTTTTTCCGCCTCTGTTGATTAACTTGATAACGACTTTGAAAGACTATAATTACGTATCCATGGCATGTAGAAGAGAATAAGTAGAGGTCCATCCACATTATAGGTATTCGTACACTTTTAGCAGTTCAATCCAACTGGGATTTCAGAGGAAGAGTTCGTACGATTCTGTGGAAGAAGTGATCCCTGATAAAATCACTCGGACCAAGGGAGGGAGCCAATTCATCAACATACTCAACCCAAATAAATCATGACGCTTTGTAAGGTATTCCAACCCACGATGCACAGCTGATAGCTCGAGCCCTCTCACAACCCCTGAAGCACGGTGAAACTTAATTGATGGGCTGTAACGAGCCAACTATTTTGAGTGTACTATTTGCAAAAAGCTCCTTAAGAATCTTGGTAGAAAACATACTACTGACTGAAGGGGATTAGTTTCTAAAGAAACTGTGGTGCTGCGTCGGTGTAGAGTATTACAAGATAATTTGGTTTTATCAAATGGGTTGTAATGTGAATTCCGTGGATTCGCTGCGACGAAGGGCTAAAGCTCAAATCGTCAGCTTTCGAATCTCTTTACTGTGGCCAATTCACATTATCAACCCATTTGATACTACTGATTGGTTCACTGATACAAATGTGGAATCAGGGAAACGACTGGACGAAGGGAGGGGGCGGACCGGATGAACTCATGCAGGCCGTAAGTGAATCCTTTAAACTTCCACTCTTGTTTTTATCACACGGGAAGTGTAATTAACAGTTGATTTTTTTGATTTTATGATTGAGTAAATTTGATAATCCTTAGCAAGGGTGTAATGTGTTAAAACAACATAATTTGGTAGTAGATTAGACAAGTTTGTGTGTTCGGAGTTAGTTGATAAAAACTTGGCTGGGAAATCAACTAACACAAACACTTTATCTAACTTAGATCAAAATCGTCAATACACGGGCAGGTGTCTAACCGGCGAGTGCGGTGGACGACACCCTTGTTTTGACTGAGTGTTATTTTCGTTAAAATCATCAGTGAAAATCAAACTTTAAACATTGTTTAGGTAAACCGATAACTGGCTTCACTTAATTATGACGTTGCAATAACTTAACCGACATAGAGTAAACCTCTCTTTTAAGAATGATGCTTGTTGCACAAAATACGTGAGGTTTTGTTTGTTTTCTAATGTTACAGATGCTGATTATTAAAGTGTTGAAAAGATAAGTGATGTGGGGTTTGATTCATACTGAGGCTGGCTATCGTAACAAAGCGGAATTTCCTGTTTTGAACTTACCAATTCCAGTTCCACTCCGTAATTCTCTATCTGAGACGACGACTGAATAGTTTAAATTTAAAACACGAGAAGATAAAACTGTAAGCTTTTCGGTATGACATTTTCTTTAATCTAATCGCCTGTAAGTCAGATCCCTGGCTCTTATGCCGTACAGGGTTTCACAAAACGTGAAAGTAGTGGTCACGGATGCCCTAGCTTTATTGGGGAGTGGTTTTTTTTTTATCAGGGTGTCACCTAGACAAGACTAAGAAGAATCCGTTTAGTCAATACAGTGTTTCGCCCACACGTTTCTGGCTTCACGTTTGATCAATCCGGTTCCAAGTACTATTATCATGTATTCAGTACATCCTGTGTAGCCAACTGTCTAATTGAACACAGTCGATATAGTTCAGAATCACTTATTCCCTACCCAGGAACTTTCGGAAGTGGTAAAAAGATGAATTCTTCGGCTGTTACATAAAATGTATAAAACAAACGATCTTTTTCATGGGAACAGTATAAATAAGATGCCTCTGGGAGAGAAAATTAAATCAACCTGCAACGATTGATCTGGACTGACAAGGTAAAAGAATAGGCGACTTTATGGAGTACAGAGGGATTCTTCTGGTAAGTAAAATTGCAACAGCTGATATCTAAAAGTTTTCTTTAAATCGTTTATTATACGGTTTGTGTTTGTAGCCGATCTAACGTGCACTCTGATCAGTAACTATAGCTAACTATAGCGCACCGGGCCTGGAAAGATAGAGTAAAAAGCCATATAACAAACAACTTATTAACTCTGAGTGTTCGGTTGTTGGTTAATAAGTAGTTATTATTGCATGAGGTACACACTAGAAGTGAGAGGCTATGTGTATTTTTATTAGCCCATACAGTGAACATCAAAGAAGCAAACACACACAGGCTAAGATTTAACTCGAAAGGTACTTGACCCTGTACATCTTTTGCTTTATGCTCATAGACTAGGCATGAATTACGTAATCGCAATGCTTCTATTGGTTTGTTCTAAGAGCACACATAACTACTGCCTTCTGTTTATTTCGCTACGTCTCGTGTAGGGTCAACCCCAAAATAGCCAACGACAACATACAGCAAAAAACTTTGGCAGGTTTCATAACCAATTACTCCGCTTTAATATAAAACGATACACTGGTATACTGTCTGAAATTTCGTCCAAGATTGAATCGTGAATTCATTATTCCAAAATGAATTTGATTTCGAACATTAAGAATACTCGTTTCAAGAATTCGTTTTCCTACATCGTCGTTACCACCATCATCATCATCATCATTGATCCTTATCACACCCCGGGGAGTAGAAGACGTTCACCCGTATCCTCCAGTGCACTCGGTTCGTTGCTAATGCTCTGGCTTTTTTTCCAGTAGTAGCCCACTCTTTCCAACTCTTGAAGCATGGATCGCTTTGAGTTCAGTTGGCATGATAAAACAGCCTCTACTCCATTTGGTCTTTTTGCAGTGCAAAGCACAAGGACTTTTCTTAAGTGTAAGCACAAAGATGGCGACACTGACAAAAACTTTTATATAGCTCTAGCCTTTGAATGAAGATGTGAATGCGTACTCTTGCAAATCGGGTTTTCACAAGATGTCGGTTTCAGAAAATGTTAATGAGCCAAATGAAAAGAAAGTTAAGCTTCGCGCCGGAATCAAGATGTCTTATAATTTCCATCGAACACTGTTAGCCAGAAGTAACAGAAAGGCTTACATAATCTGAATCAACTAGCTCTTCTCTCAGTTTGATACAAAACTTTTGTCGATCAATCCACTCGATTATCAGCTCTTTATTTGAAGAACAGATGTCCGATGACGAATTCAATAATTCACTCTTTGGGTAGAACGCCTTGAGTATTTAATTGTAATTTTTTTGTCAGAAATTATAAACTGCAAACAGAAATATTTTGCATCGTGTTCACCTTAGAGCTATTTACGCAGTAAAATGGATTGTTATTTTAGCCTCATTTCTATACAGTAACGATTGATTGATGTTACCTTCTTCAAACTTTCTGGCAATTTTCCGCATACGATGACCTTCCGATTTTGACCATGCATGAGAGCAGAAAAACAAACAAATGTTCCCGGAGGCTAATCGTCAGATGAAAACATATTTTGTTTATGAATTGAGGGCCTATTCCGGCCACTCTTGGAACTGAAAAATAATCTTCCTGAATTGAGAGTAACCATTCCGACAACTTTTGGGCAATTTCTGGATCCATGCAGTTGGTGTCTAAGGCCCCGTTCTCATTACGCCGGAGGAATTTAAAAGCTCAACAATAATCATTTTGTATTTGTGATTGTGGAAACCTCGGGCAGGGATCGCATTAGTTTCGTGATGTCATCTTTTTCGAAAAGCGTTTTCAAAATGTCTTCCGTCCACCCTAAAACGCACAGCAGGCGTTTTCAAATTCCTCCGGTTTGAAGAGCGTTTTCTGACGGATTATTGTGGACGGCAGGCCTCACGATAGAAATAAAACGACGTTTACAAATTTCTCCGGCATAGTGTGGACGAGGTGTAAATGCTCGAACTGCCTTGTCTTACGATCTCTTGAACAAAGTACAAGTACTACTCATCAAAACCACACACAGTTTGTTTTTAAGATAAACTTAATTGAAATTTCTGCTTATACAACCACGATTTTGGCTAAGTAACTGACTGCGCCAGCAGGAAAAGCGGAAAGCTCTCCATTGAATTCTCGAGGTACGTGGAATGCACAAATTAAAAGCACAAAGTACAAAGGTCAGTCCTGACTCAAACATCGAACGAGAAAATTATGAAAGAGTAGCCTTGTTTAGGTAAAAAGTGCTATCCAAAATGAAAGTCTAACAAAAGCAATAATAGAAATTACCACTCAATTACAATTCCGGAGGCAAAAAAGAGTAAATGAAAAATCCTTCGAAATTTTATATTTTTTTTAAGTTGAAATGAACTACTGCAGGTTTTAAAATGTTAAATCTGGTTCAATTGACTGGGAATGAAAGAAAATCCCAGATGTTCAATGTGGCCAAGGATTTAGCAGATGGCAAAATTAACTATATAGACTTCAGACAAAGAATATGCTTACAAAGAAGCTCTTAACTGTTGATAACAATGAAGAGACGAAACAACAAGTCATACTCATGAGAAAGGGCAAAGTTCTCTGCTGGATTAGTCCTTTGTTGAGACAAGGTGTTGGGCCTTTGATACAATACGCTTCTTTGTACAGGAAAGGATTTCAATTGCTGCTGCAATCAAATAATTCTATTGTGGTAATGTTAAAAAAGAAAAAAGTAATAACATGGTTATGAGAAAATGCAAGGCTCTCTGCAAGATTTGTGTACTTTGTTAAGGAACGTGTTATGCGTTTGAAACAATATGCTTCCTTATATAGGCGATTCCAAGTTCTGTTGCAATCTAAAGCCATGGTGGTGTTTATGAAGACGTTCGCTCCTCTCTTAACGCTAGATTCTAAACGTTAAAGACCAAAGGAGAACTGAAAAAATTGTACCATGGAGGAGGGTTCAAATTATCTCAGTATTAAAGACGGGGCCTAACTTTCGTATTTAGTAGGCACCATTGTGAAGTCATTTTACGCACTTTAATTTTGTTACATGGTAATGATAAGACATGTGTGCATGCAGCTATTATTGAAGCCTCTTTTCTTGTAGCTTACTTATATATCTGTCTTGTTCCATACGAGTGAAGGAACTCCTGAAATAATTTGTGCGTGTTCTGAGTGTGTAAATGTAGGAAATGCTCCATTCTAATAAAGGAGAGTCTTGACTTTAGGACTTTAACGCCAGCTCATTCTCATTTACATTGAGATTCTTGCAGTCACCCAGTAACATGAGTGCAAGGTGAAATAAACAAAATTTAAATACAAAAATAAATAGGAAACTTAAATAAAATAGAACAGAAATGGACAAAAAAATAGTGGTAAAACGTTTTCTTTTATTCAGTTAACACCATATCACTCTCACTGAAAATAAAAACTTGGATTTGATTTAGTTAATGTTTCTTACGATAGTAATGTATATGTACTATGAAGTCTTGTTACAGCCCAGGAAGCCGCATAGACGGCATTGAAATATTGATATCGTGGAATGAGTCGGCGTTTTTATTGCAGTTTCTAAAAGTATGAGTATGAAACAGGTTTCCCTCGAGAGCTTCGTCTCCGGAAACTTCAGTGATAGACCGTCATTGTCACCCGGGCGGAAGACTTCAAACCATAGCTTGGTTTTCAAACAAGAAACAAAAGACCTTCTGGCCAGATCGAGTTTGAACTAATATTGACCAGTTTATTGCAATGAGGCTATGTAAATCGTGTATGACAGATGCAAAGTGAAGTGCAAAAAAAAATTGATGTTTTTTTTAATTCCCAGTTTCTCGTTGAATTGGATCGAGTTGTCTAACTCGTTGAAGGGGAGACTATTATTCGTTATGATTCTACCCTGATTCTTATTGCCTTGAAACAGCGCATAAACAAGAATATGAAAGAGACCTGCAATCCCAGACAAACTATTTACAGGTTAACGCACTCAGCGAGTGAATTATCGGGATTTACCTGCACAAGTTCACTAACAATGAACGAGAAATTTCAATACCGCACGAGGCCGCCGAGTGCGGTATTGCAAATTTCGAGTTCATTGTTAGTGAACGAGTGCAGGCAAATCCCGATAATTCACGAGCAATGAGTGCGTTAACATTTTTATTATTCAAATTGAATACAATGCAAACAAAAATCTTCAAACTTTGAGTCAGCCGAAGCCATGGTGTAATGACAGTGGTGTATAGAATTTACACCACGGCTATTACACCACGATAATGACGTCAAGGAGGTTGTTTCGTCACAACCCAGTGTCACGTGGCACAAATAAACCAACCAGAGAATCGGAATTCGTACAGTTTATGAAAGTTGAATAATAATAATCATTAACCATTTGAAAGCCAACGTTTTCCAACCTAACCTTTCCTGTTCTTCCCAATTGGTCAATTACTTTTATCCGGGATTTTAGCTCTCCCTCTGAAGAAAGCACTTTTGTTTTCACCTCCTTAACGGCACCGCTAAAACAACAACCGGTTTTCCTTTTCACCTACAAAATTGGTCTTTACTTAGGTATTAATTTACTACCGAAGCTAACTGTTTTACCTTAGTATGCCGCCGGCGGAAATTCTATTGCTTTGCGAACCCCCAAAGGGGCGCGCTCTTTTTTAAAGGGTTTCCGTAGCGGTGATTAAATGAGATATTCTGCCATTCATTTCTTCAGTTTAAGTTCAAATGCCACTTGACCTGATAAGGAGGCAAGTTAAACACTGAACTGACCCATAACAGTGAGAAAATTCTCTGAATTTTCGGCCTCTTTTGTATCTGCTAGAAATTTCCTTTCCGGATGGTTGTTTGGCTCCTATTTTTGCAGAATTTATTTACTTAAGAACTTAAGAACTTCCGTTGGCAAAGCGTTTAGGCAAATCTGACAGCCCCCCAAGCTTACATAACTTTTGCACCTTCTCTGTTCTCCTTGACAAAACGTAGATATAGTTCGTATCAATAAAACAAACACTGTTAAACACAATATGAGGCGCACCAGTAAAATACGTCTGAAACTTACTGAAGTTTATTCGTTCAAGGATCGTCATGTTTTCTTGTAACAACCGCGGAATGTTAAAGAACACTATTCTAGGGAGTGGCTTGTGCCTTCTGCAAGTTTCCCTACAAACCGACCTACGACAAAATCGCAATATCGTTTGTAACACCTTGCTAGCAACCACCACTAACGTTATACCAAAGACCGACGGATGCATGGGACCAACAGGCTCCTTCATCTAGGGTCATCAATCTGTGGGCAGCAAGTTTTCCACTTTGTTGTTTTTGACTTCAGAGTAGCAACCACCACTAACGGTACATCAAAGACTAATGCATCGGACCAACAGGCTCCTTCATCTAGAGTCATCAATCTGTGGGCAGCAAGTTTTTCACTTTGTTGTTTTTGACTTCAGTGTAGGGAATGTCAAGAATGTAAAAAAAAATCGCAATACCGGCTATATATACGCCATGCTGTGCGAAACTGATGCTGCAGTTGCAGCTAGTCCCAAACTGTATTAGTAACTAATCTGCTTGAAAAACGTGAAGTTAGAGTGAACGCCACATGGATTTCAAATACGTATTTTTGGTAGGTAAATGTAATTCCCTTGTTTTGCAGTTTAATTTGGAAACGTAACCAAAGTTTTTTCTTCATATCTGGACGATCGTCAGTAATCTAAAGGAGTCTCCTCATCTCCGACTTCGTGGCTTTTTGGCTCATTAACAGCTCTTCGCAATTCGGTGTCTCTCTCACGGCTTCTTATGACTCTATCTGAAAAACAAGAAATGTATATTTCATTTCAATAAAAAGGCTCTTTGACATTGTTTTGAAAACGTTTATATCAAACGTTGGACAGTTTTGAGCGTATCCAGCGTAGTGCTTGGTAAAAGCAGAAAATAAGAGCAGTACTTTTATTTTTATAAAATCACAATACCGGTATATACCATCTTATGGATTGTAAACTACAAATATGCCTACAATATTTCTTGAAATTTCTTTATAATTTAAGTTGTGCCTTTTGACTTATTTTGTTTGTACTGTTATTAAGATACTGATGACATTCTTTTGGGCTTATTTCATCCACAGACCGTAGGTGTTTGTTTCCTGGTTTGTGTGCAAGTCGAAGTATCGAGCACAAATAGCGTCTGGCTCAGCTCATTTGGCGTCGAAAGCATTGCACAAACGGTGGAGGCAACCTCCTTAAGATTTCCACTGGTCTGTGTACATCCTCTTCAGGGCGGCAGCGTTGCAAAGCAAATTGCAATGGGACCGAACACGACTGACAAAAACACAAGTAAGTGAAATATTTGATAACTGTGTGAATTCCACTTTCTTAACTGAGTTTAGATAGCACTTTTCTTCCAAAGAGTGCAAAAACGAACGTCTAACTTTCTGAAAATCTCAATCTTCGACCCATCTATATGGGGTAATTTTTGCAACAATCAAGTATAGAAATCTCTGTTTTATTCTTGATACCAGCCCTGGATAGTATGTCTGATTCAGCTAGTAGAGTAGAGTAGAGTAGAGTAGAGTAGAGTAGAGTAGAGTAGAGTAGAGTAGAGTAGAGTAGAGTAGAGTAGAGTAGAGTAGAGTTGTTGGAAATAAAATATGATAACAGTAAATAATAGTAATAATAATGATAATAATAATAATAATAATAATAATAACAACAACAACAACAACAACAACAGTAATAATAATTATTATTATCATTATTGTTATCATAAATTAAAAAAAATTGTTATTATTATTATTATTATTATTATTATTATTATTATTATTATTATAGTTTAGTGTAGATGTAGCATTTATCTGCGTAGGCATGTAACATGTATAGGTAGATAAATTAAAGCAAGTATACAGCTTATATGACCTTCAGACATGCAGTTTTTATATCACGGCTAATCAGGAGTATAAACATGCAAGCAATTATTTATAAAGAAGCTGTCCTCTTGTTTTGATTTAACAGACTGAAAAAGAGCCGAGAATTAATATTGTAAATCTTCCTTAAAGTGATAAACCAAAACTTGGTTTCAACAATTACTATAACCATCTTCGCACAGGTCTTGTTTATGACGGTCCTGCTTAAAACTGTTAGTACAAAAGGTAAACTATTTTGGTAACGACTGCACAGAAGTTAGCAGTCAGTATAAGCCCAATTAAAGGCTGGCAAATCAAGTAGCTTCTAGCTGTTCCTGTGATCGCAGTAATAAGTCACCTTTATAACACAACGATATGTGATTATGCCTAAAGCGTTACTTCAATAAAACGTGTGACCTGGGAAAGGTTACTTCATTTCCTAAACACAAATTTAGCCTTAGATAAGAATAGAAATGCAAATTCCTAACTAATACGCAACACAGTTTTAAGCACGTTCAATAGAGAATATATAGCTACTGTCAGTAAAAATCGCTTTAGCAGCTTTCTTCTTGACAATTTGTGACAATTCCATGCCACTATGTTTAACATTATGCGGTCGTTGTTCTCTTTGTTCAGCAGCAATGCTAAAAGTGAGAAAATTTATTTTTTAATCATTTTTTTAACAGATGAATCAGTTAGGTAGAGAGTAGGAACAAAAACTCCTGATGATTTTCAAACATGTTTGCAATAATATTACCGATTAAGTTTTATCTGAAGCCACCAGGACTAGGAAGCCCCACGAGTAGGAACAAAAACTCCTGATGATTTTCAAACATGTTTGCAATAATTTTACTGATTAAGTTTTATCTAAAGCCACCAGGAGCAACTTGTAATGAAATTGAAATAATCATTATATTGTTTCGTAGTATTAATAAAAAGATTCAGTTAATATGAATTTTCTCTTCGGTCAGAAGGTTTAGTGTTCTTTATTCTTATAGGAGAAGGTCCGAATTATATAGAGGCTTTCTACAGAGAATACCTAGGCATTTTGCCGACAACAATGGAACTGTTCATAAAAAAAATACGAGGGTCTATAAGGAGACTGACTGTAATTTTGTTTGACTGTTTTAGTTTTAATTACATGCTGTTAATGGGTCGTTACTTATCTTGATAGTTTATTCGTTCATGTTCATTATCTTTTAGAATTTACGATAGAGACCACAGGACAACAGCTTAACTACATTCAATTTACGGACAATCAACGCACAAGGTTTGCGCTGAAGGTCATCAGCGCCACGAATATTGTTTTTGAGGTACGTTTGTCTAAATGAAAACATAAAAATACTAAGAAATTAACAAATACGAAATAGCTGAGAAAACTTATCAAATGGGATTAGTTTGAAAGAGAAGGTCGTTTTCGCAGAACATTCCAACATTGAACCAAATGATGTGAAGTATAAGATCTTGCTAAGTTTTCTGAACTAACATTCTGAATATTTCCAAAGAAGACAGCATGACAGTTAAAATTACGGGGACCAGCTCCAATGATTGTTAAGTAACGCAAACGTTAAATCTTGCGACAGACTCAAACTGGACTAACCCAGTTTCCTATTTTCGTTACATAATGCAATGAAAATTGATTCGCTACCAAACAACGGAAATCTTAAATCATCCTGTGAAACAATTTATAATTAATTTATGCAAGTGGGCTTAAAAGCAGGTCAACTGTCAGTAAAACCTTAGAAGTAACTACTGGGTTAGTGTGTGGAGATCCAATCAGTAGTTGGATCGAGTGGCCTCGAAGTTCGAGCTCTCGCCGAGGTCCCCGTATAATGTTCTTGAGAATGACACTTTACTGTCACAGTGCCTCTCGCCACCCAGGTGTAAGAATTGGTACCGGCAAGTTTAATGCTAAGGGGGGGTAACCCTGCGACGGACCAGCATCTCATTCAGACAGGGGTAGAATTGAATAAAGTCCCTTAACACTAGAGAAAACTGGATAAGTTCCTGGTGTGGAGCTTATCCAGTATTTCTTCCACTGGAAAAAAATAATGAAGCCACACGCTGAACATTAATACATGCTCGCAATTGATCATTTTTTTCAGTTTCTGATCCAAGAAAAACAGATCCTGTTTTTCCTTTATGGTTAACTATTGCAATCAGGAACTCGGCTTTTAGGCTTGGCTAAATTTTATATTATATATGTTATACAAGAAAGAATCAATCAAAATGAGAAATATTGTGGCTTATTATATAATAAAAAAATATTCTGGAGAGAGCGTTGGATATGAGATGATACTGATAACTGACGAGGCGCATAGAGCTTGGTAGGCTATAACCATCTCAACTCATATCCAATGAGCGCGAGTGGAATAATCTTTTTCAGTTAAAAAAGCTACCAAAATATAGAAATCTAAAATAAAACAAAAATAGAAAACGCCACAAAAATTCGCGTACGTTTAGGCTGGCTAGACCAGTGAAAACCCTGAATGGCATTATCCAATGACGCAGTTTTTAGTAATGTGTGGTAGAACAAGTTTGCCTAAAGTTTATTGATTTTTTTGGTTTCATTTCGTTTTCATTCACAGGAACAGAAAAGCGGTAGTACAGCGACCTTGTTTAAAGAGACAGGCAGTGCACCAAATTATTTGTATAGGCTTCTATACGGTACTAGAAGCATGTGCCTAACTTGTGACTGTAATGGAAATTTATCTTTGAGCACACTGAACAAATCTGTAAACGATAGGCATTGTTTCTTTCAAAAGCTATGCACGAGCGGGGATACAATCACTAGGTGTTGATGGATTTTATGCAAGTATTTTAAGTCGTGTTATAGACTTATCGAATTAGAAGTTTTATCTAACATTCTTTTTCTGGCCGATTGATTTCAAAAATTCAGATATATACAAGATTCTTTAATTGCAAGTAAGTTGTGTCTCTCGCCTTGTTCCTTTGTATGTCTGATAAGAACATCCTTTACAAGGATGCTAATCAATGTAATTGAGTAAAGATAAAATAAAATCTCTTTAAGTTGTTGTCTAAGCATTGTCAGTTGTGCTTATTGGGACGTTGCAAATAAATAAACAAATATCGAAAATAGAACCTAAACTATTATTAGAATTCCAGTTGGAGACTGACCAGTTGGCTTTTAACATAACGCGGTCAAGGAGTTGAACTAGGGACTACCGAGAACAAATCCAGATCCAGGTCGTGGTAGGGTGGAGGATTTGAACCAGGGCCATCCAGATTTCTTATCAAATGCTCTAAACCTCTCGGCCACGGCGCCTCCTCGCAAATAATGGAATTGACATGCTTGAGTTTTTACGTGATATGAGGGGTACTATTAAAGCGATTTTGTCTCGGTCTTTATTTAGACAACTTCGATTATTCAACACAATTGGCAAACTTCGCTCGATGCAAAATGCTATCCATTGGCATCATGGTTAATTGAGGGACTGGTTAGGAACGACGGCAAACATCAGGCAAACAAACAGGCTGAGCTTAATTATGTTGAACGCCCTCAAGTGACCCTGCACATCTTTTGTTTTAGGCTCATTCACTATGCATGAATTACATAATCGCAATGCTGCTCAAATTCATCTTTTCTCGCCTTCATTTGTCGATTAAGTTGATAACGACTTTGAAAGACTACCATTACGTATCCATAGCATGTATAGTATAAATTTAGAATAGAATAAGTAGAGGTCCATCCACATTATAGGTATTCGTACACTTTTAGCAGTTCAATCCAACTGGGATTTCAGAGGAAGAGTTCGTACGATTCTGTGGAAGAAGTGATCCCTGATAAATTCACTCGGACCAAGGGAGGGAGCCAATTCATCAACAAACTCAGCCCAAATAAATTATGACGCTTCGTAAGGTATTCCAACCCACGATGCACAGCTGGTAGCTCGAGCCCTCTCACAGCCCCTGAAGCACGGTGAAACTTAATTGATGGGCTTTAACGTGCCAACTGTTTTGAGTGTACTATTTGCAAAAAGCTCCTTAAGAATCTTGGTAGAGAACATACTACTGACTGAAGGGGATTAGGTTCTAAAGAAACTGTGGTGCTGCGTCGGTGTAGAGTATTACAAGATAACTTGGTTTTATCAAATGGGTTGTAATGTGAATTCCGTGGATTCGCTGCGACGAAGGGCTTAAGCTCAAATCGTCAGCTTTCGAATCTCTTTACTATGGCCAATTCACATTATCAACCCATTTGATACTACTGATTGGTTCACTGATACAAATGTGGAATCAGGAAAACGACTGGACGAAGGGAGGGGGCGGACCGGATGAACTCATGCAGGCCAAAATTGATCAATACTCGGGCAGGTGTCTAACCGGCGAGTGCGGTGGAGGCCAGTCTTGTTTTGACTGAGTGTTACTTCCGTTAAAATCATCAGTGAAAATCAAACTTTAAACATTGTTTAGGTAAACCGATAACTGGCTTCACTTAATTATGACTTAACCGACATAGAGTAAACCTCTCTTTTAAGAATGATGCTCATTGCACAAAATACGTGAGGTTTTGTTTGTTTTCTAATGTTACAGATGCTGATTAAAGTGTTGAAAAGATAAGTGATGTGGGGTTTGATTCATGCTGAGGCTGGCTATCGTAACAAAGCGGAATTTCCTGTTTTGAACTTACCAATTCCAGTTACACTCCGTAATTTTCTATCTGAGACGACGATTGAATAGTTTAAATTTAAAACACGAGAAGATAAAACTGTAAGCTTTTCGGTATGACATTTTCTTTAATCTAATCGCCTGTAAGTCAGATCCCTGGCTCTCATGCCGTACAGGGTTTCACAAAACGTGAAAGTAGTGGTCACGGATGCCCTAGCTTTATTGGGGAGTGGTTTTTTTTTTTATCAGGGTGTCACCTAGACAAGACTAAGAAGAATCCGTTTAGTCAATACAGTGTTTCGCCCACACGTTTCTGGCTTCACGTTTGATCAATCCGGTTCCAAGTACTATTATCATGTATTCAGTACATCCTGTGTAGCCAACTGTCTAATTGAACACAGTCGATATAGTTCAGAATCACTTATTCCCTACCCAGGAACTTTCGGAAGTGGTAAAAAGATGAATTCTTCGGCTGTTACATAAAATGTATAAAACAAACGATCTTTTTCATGGGAACAGTATAAATAAGATGCCTCTGGGGGAGAAAATTAAATCAACCTGCAACGATTGATCTGGACTGAC
>JAHPZR010009438.1:37500-55000 GCA_019787425.1 Platygyra sinensis | reverse complement strand
CAAATCCCGATAATTCACGAGCAATGAGTGCGTTAACATTTTTATTATTCAAATTGAATACAATGCAAACAAAAATCTTCAAACTTTGAGTCAGCCGAAGCCATGGTGTAATGACAGTGGTGTATAGAATTTACACCACGGCTATTACACCACGATAATGACGTCAAGGAGGTTGTTTCGTCACAACCCAGTGTCACGTGGCACAAATAAACCAACCAGAGAATCGGAATTCGTACAGTTTATGAAAGTTGAATAATAATAATCATTAACCATTTGAAAGCCAACGTTTTCCAACCTAACCTTTCCTGTTCTTCCCAATTGGTCAATTACTTTTATCCGGGATTTTAGCTCTCCCTCTGAAGAAAGCACTTTTGTTTTCACCTCCTTAACGGCACCGCTAAAACAACAACCGGTTTTCCTTTTCACCTACAAAATTGGTCTTTACTTAGGTATTAATTTACTACCGAAGCTAACTGTTTTACCTTAGTATGCCGCCGGCGGAAATTCTATTGCTTTGCGAACCCCCAAAGGGGCGCGCTCTTTTTTAAAGGGTTTCCGTAGCGGTGATTAAATGAGATATTCTGCCATTCATTTCTTCAGTTTAAGTTCAAATGCCACTTGACCTGATAAGGAGGCAAGTTAAACACTGAACTGACCCATAACAGTGAGAAAATTCTCTGAATTTTCGGCCTCTTTTGTATCTGCTAGAAATTTCCTTTCCGGATGGTTGTTTGGCTCCTATTTTTGCAGAATTTATTTACTTAAGAACTTAAGAACTTCCGTTGGCAAAGCGTTTAGGCAAATCTGACAGCCCCCCAAGCTTACATAACTTTTGCACCTTCTCTGTTCTCCTTGACAAAACGTAGATATAGTTCGTATCAATAAAACAAACACTGTTAAACACAATATGAGGCGCACCAGTAAAATACGTCTGAAACTTACTGAAGTTTATTCGTTCAAGGATCGTCATGTTTTCTTGTAACAACCGCGGAATGTTAAAGAACACTATTCTAGGGAGTGGCTTGTGCCTTCTGCAAGTTTCCCTACAAACCGACCTACGACAAAATCGCAATATCGTTTGTAACACCTTGCTAGCAACCACCACTAACGTTATACCAAAGACCGACGGATGCATGGGACCAACAGGCTCCTTCATCTAGGGTCATCAATCTGTGGGCAGCAAGTTTTCCACTTTGTTGTTTTTGACTTCAGAGTAGCAACCACCACTAACGGTACATCAAAGACTAATGCATCGGACCAACAGGCTCCTTCATCTAGAGTCATCAATCTGTGGGCAGCAAGTTTTTCACTTTGTTGTTTTTGACTTCAGTGTAGGGAATGTCAAGAATGTAAAAAAAAATCGCAATACCGGCTATATATACGCCATGCTGTGCGAAACTGATGCTGCAGTTGCAGCTAGTCCCAAACTGTATTAGTAACTAATCTGCTTGAAAAACGTGAAGTTAGAGTGAACGCCACATGGATTTCAAATACGTATTTTTGGTAGGTAAATGTAATTCCCTTGTTTTGCAGTTTAATTTGGAAACGTAACCAAAGTTTTTTCTTCATATCTGGACGATCGTCAGTAATCTAAAGGAGTCTCCTCATCTCCGACTTCGTGGCTTTTTGGCTCATTAACAGCTCTTCGCAATTCGGTGTCTCTCTCACGGCTTCTTATGACTCTATCTGAAAAACAAGAAATGTATATTTCATTTCAATAAAAAGGCTCTTTGACATTGTTTTGAAAACGTTTATATCAAACGTTGGACAGTTTTGAGCGTATCCAGCGTAGTGCTTGGTAAAAGCAGAAAATAAGAGCAGTACTTTTATTTTTATAAAATCACAATACCGGTTATATACCATTCTTATGGATTGTAAACTACAAATATGCCTACAATATTTCTTGAAATTTCTTTATAATTTAAGTTGTGCCTTTTGACTTATTTTGTTTGTACTGTTATTAAGATACTGATGACATTCTTTTGGGCTTATTTCATCCACAGACCGTAGGTGTTTGTTTCCTGGTTTGTGTGCAAGTCAAAGTATCCAGCACAAATAGCGTCTGGCTCGGCTCATTGCGTCGACAGCATTGCACAAACGGTGGAGGCAACCTCCTTAGGATTTCCACTGGTCTGTGTACATCCTCTTCAGGGCGGCAGCGTTGCGAAGCAAATTGCAATGGGAAGAACACGATTGACAAAAACACAAGTAAGTGAAATATTTGATAACTGTGTGAATTCCACTTTCTTAACTGAGTTTAGATAGCACTTTTCTTCCAAAGAGTGCAAAAACGAACGTCTAAACTTTTCTTGGAAATAAATCTCAATCTTCGACCCATCTATATGGGGTAATTTTTGCAACAATCAAGTATAGAAATCTCTGTTTTATTCTTGATACCAGCCCTGGATAGTATGTCTGATTCAGCTAGTAGAGTAGAGTAGAGTAGAGTAGAGTAGAGTAGAGTAGAGTAGAGTAGAGTAGAGTAGAGTAGAGTAGAGTAGAGTAGAGTAGAGTAGAGTAGAGTAGAGTAGAGTAGAGTAGAGTAGAGTAGAGTAGAGTAGAGTAGAGTAGACTAGAGTAAGGTAGGGTAGGGTAGGGTAGAGTAGAGTAGAGTAGAGTAGTTGGAAATAAAATATGATAATAGTAAATAATAGTAATAATAATGATAATAATAATAATAATAATAATAATAATAATAACAGCAACAACAGTAATAATAATTATTAGTATCATTATTGTTATCATAAATTAAAAAATTGTTTATATTATTATTATTATTATTATTATATTATTATTATTATTATTATTATTATTATTATAGTTTAGTGTAGATGTAGCATTTATCTGCGTAGGCATGTAACATGTATAGGTAGATAAATTGAAGCAAGTATACAGCTTATATGACCTTCAGACATGCAGTTTTTATATCACGGCTAATCAGGAGTATAAACATGCAAGCAATTATTTATAAAGAAGCTGTCCTCTTGTTTTGATTTAACAGACTGAAAAAGAGCCGAGAATTAATATTGTAAATCTTCCTTAAAGTGATAAACCAAAACTTGGTTTCAACAATTACTATAACCATCTTCGCACAGGTCTTGTTTATGACGGTCCTGTTTAAAACTGTTAGTACAAAAGGTAAACTATTTTGGTAACGACTGCACAGAAGTTAGCAGTCAGTATTAGCCCAATAAAAGGCTGACAAATCAAGTAGCTTCTAGCTGTTCCTGTGATCGCAGAAACAAGTCACCTTTATAACACAAGGATATGTGATTATGCCTAAGGCGTTACTTCAATAAAACGTGTGACCTGGGAAAGGTTACTTCATTTCCTAAACACAAATTTAGCCTTGGATAAGAATAGAACTGCAAATTCCTAACTAATACGCAACACAGTTTTAAGCACGTTCAATAGAGAATATATAGCTACTGTCAGTAAAAATCGCTTCAGCAGCTTTCTTCTTGACAATTTGACAATTCCATGCCACTATGTTTAACATTATGCGGTCGTTGTTCTCTTTGTTCAGCAACAATGCTAAAAGTGAGAAAATTTATTTTTTAATCATTTTTTTAACAGATGAATCAGTTAGGTAGAGAGTAGGAACAAAAACTCTTGATGATTTTCAAACATGTTTGCAATAATATTACTGATTAAGTTTTATCTGAAGCCACCAGGAGTAGGAAGCCACCACGAGTAGGAACAAAAACTCCTGATGATTTTCAAACATGTTTGCAATAATATTACTGATTAAGTTTTATCTGAAGCCACCAGGAGTAACTTGTAATGAAATTGAAATAATCATTATATTGTTTCGTAGTATTAATAAAAAGATTCAGTTAATATGAATTTTCTCTTCGGTCAGAAGGTTTAAGGCGCATTTACACGACAACCATTTTGAGCACGGCACTCCAAAATTTTGGCACCCGGGCCAATAGCTTTGGGCACGGTCCGCTTCATTTACACGGCAAAATATGTTCGAGTTTTCTCAATGTCGATTTCTGGAACGGCACTCCTGAAACAAGAACGGCACTCTTTGTGCGTCCCTGCGCTTATATGAAAGCGCGTTTCCGGTGAGCTTTTGCGGATGTTAAAAAAAAAACACAAAACATGACAAATTCTCGAGTGCAAAAAGCAATTGTATGGCTCGTTGCTTTGAAAAAGCGAAAACGTCTGTCAAAATCGAGGGACATTTAAGTGGCGACAAAACGACCTGTTGCAAGCTATATTCTGGGCTGTATAATAATTTATTATGACACCGTAGGGCAAATATATCAAAACTCGCTTATATCTCGGCATTTAAACTCTCCAAGATGAGATATTGAACCACTTTAATGTCATCTCATAATTTCCATACAAACTCTTATATTTCAGCCACAATTCATACAAACCCTTATGTTACGCTTGGGTGACTTATGGTTCGAAACGAACTTCGGGAATTTCAAACGAACTTCGGAAATCGTTTGTCAAAAGTTTTCTGAAACGCAAAAAGACAACTTATCCTGATGAGTTTAAAAGTAAAGTACAACATCATTTATAAAAGAATGTTCCATGCTTATAGTTATAGGCTAGAATACAGTGGAAGAATAGAACGAAGGAAAATCTGCGATTCAAATTTGTCTCTGGCATCGATCGCCAACCGACAAACCTCACAATCTTTCAAAACGTGCACGTTGTCGAACTGAATCACTGAAATAGAATGTGTTACTTTCCTGTAGCATGCTGTATACCTCTTTCGTTTTCTTTGAGGTTTCAAGTCTTTTAATATATACTAACGCGAACTGGAGAGTTTCCTTGGACCACAGGTTCGATTAACATGTCTGTGGCATCGTTGCTCCAGATGCGAATTATGCCACTATTCTTCAGATTCTTCGAGTCCATCTTTCTTCCCGCGAAAACAGCAAGATTTTGGCGCCCCAAAACTCATTTTCGACCCCAGAGCCTTCGCTTTTGTGGTCAGCCAGGAGCGCGAAGACTCTGAGGACGAGAATACCTCTAGTTTCGGCACGCGGACCTCTTTTTAGGCGGGCCGAGACTACCTCCTGAGGTGGTCTCGGCCCGCCTAAATTTTTCGGCACGAGGGCCGAAAAATTTGCTTTTACACGACAAAAATCAAGCGGGCCGTGCCCTATATTACTGGCCCGCGTGCCCAAATTTAGGAGTGCCGTACCCAAAATGAATGTCGTGTAAATGCGCCTTTAGTGTTCTTTATTCTTATAGCAGAAGGTCCGAATTATATAGAGGCTTTTTACAGAGAATACCTAGGCATTTTGACGACAACAATGGAACTGTTCATAAAAAAAATACGAGGGTCTATAAGGAGACTGACTGTAATTTTGTTTGACTGTTTTAGTTTTAATTACATGCTGTTAATGGGTCGTTACTTATCTTGGTAGTTTATTCGTTCATGTTCATTATCTTTTAGAATTTACGATAGAGACCACAGGACAACAGCTTAACTACATTCAATTTACGGACAATCAAGACACAAGGTTTGCGCTAAAGGTCATCAGCGCCACGAATATTGTTTTTGAGGTACGTTTGTCTAAATGAAAACATAAAAATACTAAGAAATTAGCAAATACGAAATAGCTGAGAAAACTTATCAAATCGGATTAGTTTGAAAGAGAAGGTCGTTTTCGCAGAACATTCCAACATTGAACCAAATGATGTGAAGTATAAGATCTTGCTAAGTTTTCTGAACTAACATTCTGAATATTTCCAAAGAAGACAGCATGACAGTTAAAATTACGGGGACCAGCTCCAATGATTGTTAAGTAACGCAAACGTTAAATCTTGCGACAGACTCAAACTGGACTAACCCAGTTTCCTATTTTCGTTACATAATGCAATGAAAATTGATTCGCTACCAAACAACGGAAATCTTAAATCATCCTGTGAAACAATTTATAATTAATTTATGCAAGTGGGCTTAAAAGCAGGTCAACTGTCAGTAAAACCTTACAAGTAACTACTGAGTTAGTGTGTGGAGATCCAATCAGTAGTTGGATCGAGTGGCCTCGAGGTTCGAGCTCTCGCCGAGGTCCCTGTATAATGTTCTTGAGAATGACACTTTACTGTCACAGTGCCTCTCGCCACCCAGGTGTATGAATTGGTACCGGCAAGTTTAATGCTAAGGGGGGATAACCCTGCGACGGACCAGCATCTCATTCAGACAGGAGTAGAATTGAATAAAGTCCCTTAACACTAGAGAAAACTGGATAAGTTCCAGGTGTGGATCTTATCCAGTATTTCTTCCACTGGAAAAAAAATAATGAAGCCACACGCTGAACATTAATACATGCTCGCAATTGATCATTTTTTTCAGTTTCTGATCCAAGAAAAACAGATCCTGTTTTTCCTTTATGGTTAACTATTGCAATCAGGAACTCGGCTTTTAGGCTTAGCTAAATTTTATATTATATTTGTTATACAAGAAAGAATCAATCAAAATGAGAAATATTGTGGCTTATTATATAATAAAAAAATATTCTGGAGAGAGCGTTGGATATGAGATGATAAATAACTGACGAGGCGCATAGAGCTTGGTAGGCTATAACCATCTCAACTCATATCCAATGAGCGCGAGTGGAATAACCTTTTTCAGTTAAAAAAGCTACCAAAATATAGAAATCTAAAATAAAACAAAAATAGAAAATGCAACAAAAATTCGCGTACGTTTAGGCTGGCTAGGCCAGTGAAAACCCTGAATGGCATTATCCAATGACGCAGTTTTTAGTAATGTGTGGTAGAACAAGTTTGCCTAAAGTTTATTGATTTTTTTGGTTTCATTTCGTTTTCATTCACAGGAACAGAAAAACGGTAGTACAGCGACCTTGTTTAAAGAGACAGGCAGTGCATCAAATTATAGGCTTCTACACGGTACTAGAAGCATGTGCCTAACTTGTGACTGTAATGGAAATTTATCTTTGAGAACACCGAACAAACCTGTAAACGATAGGCATTGTTTCTTTCAAAAGCTATAAACGAGCGGGGATACAACCACTTTGTGTTGATGGATTTTATGCAAGTATTTTAAGTCGTGTTAAATTGAAGACTTATCGAATTAGAAGTTTTATCTAACATTCTTTTTCTGGCCGATTGATTTAAAAAATTCAGATATATACAAGATTCTTTAATTGCAAGTAAGTTGTGTCTCTCACCTTGTTTCTTTGTATGTCTGATAAGAACATCCTTTACAAGGATGCTAATCAATGTAATTGAGTAAAGATAAAATAAAATCTCTTTAAGTTGTTGTCTAAGCATTGTCAGTTGTGCTTATTGGGACGCTGCAAATAAATAAACAAATATCGAAAATAGAACATAAACTATTATTAGAATTCCAGTTGGAGGCTGACCAGTTGGCTTTTAACATAACGCGGTCAAGGAGTTGAACTAGGGACTACCGAGAACAAATCCAGGTCGTGGTAGGGTGGAGGAACCAGGGTCATCCAGATTTCTTATCAAATGCTCTAAACCACTCAGCCACGGCGCCTCCTCGCAAATAATGGAATTGGCATGCTTGAGTTTTTACGTGATATGAGGGGTACTATCAAAGCGATTTTGCCTCGGTCAATTATTTAGACAACTTCGATTATTCAACACAATTGGAAAACTTCGATGCAAAATGCTATCCATTGGCATCATGGTTAATTGAGGGACTGGTTAGGAACGACGGCAAACATCAGGCAAACAAACAGGCTGAGCTTTATGTTGAAGGCCCTTGACCCTACACGTCTTTTGTTTTAGGCTCATTCACTATGCATGAATTACATAATCGCAATGCTGCTATGTGTTAGTTGTATTAGCACACGTAACCACCAAACATACAACAAAAAACTTTGCCAAGTTCCCAAACCATTTCCCTCAATTATTACCATTGCGGGACCCACAGCTTTTACCTGATTCGCATTTTAAAATGATTCACACTAGCTTGAGCAAAAGACAAAAAATGTCGTACCATCCTCGACAAAATTAAAACTGTTTGAGAAGTTCGCAATTTGTTTGTCATTCTTGCCTCTTTCGTGATTTTCAAGTGCAAGCTTGAGATGAGCAAAACAACTTTAAACTCTAGAAAATGAACACCAACGACCAGTAGACAGACCTACCCCTTCCTCCAGAACCACCAGG
Organism: Platygyra sinensis; assembly: GCA_019787425.1. Taxonomy (NCBI): domain Eukaryota; kingdom Metazoa; phylum Cnidaria; class Anthozoa; order Scleractinia; family Merulinidae; genus Platygyra; species Platygyra sinensis. The sequence continues at coordinate 46,873 of JAHPZR010009438.1, read as the reverse complement.
GCCGGGTTGTTCGAAAGCCGGTTAACGTTAACCAAGGGTTAAATGTTAACTGAAGCATTACGTTTTCTTATTTAGAAATGTTTTTCACCTCTAATGTTTGCAGTGTAGGTTGAGATTACTACAGCTCAAAACTGAAGGGCAAGCAATATAAACAGAACACCTCACCAAAAAATTAAAAAAACTGAAATCAAAATTCTCGCTAACCCTGGGTTAGCTTAATCGGGCTTTGAACAACCCGGCTTTTCTTTCCCGACAATCATTCATCTAACAACATTCATCTCGTGACGCGTTACCCAAAAGGGGTCAAACTCTTGAACCCAAAGGTACAAGCAAACGAGAATAAATTTAATCTTACGCACTTATACCTCATGCATTATATTCCATTTTATTATAGCGATGTTTCTCGTTACGTCACCTATTGTCATTAATGTGCCAACCAGAGGTTTATTGGCTGTTGAAACAATGCATGCCATTGTTCAGTGGCTTGAAAATTTGAATATCAAAAGAAATATGACGTCAATGTTTGTAAACAAGAAACATCGCTTTATTTTGTCAATCATTGGTTTATTTCAACGGGCTACTTTTTATTGATTTCTATTTATGTTGTCTTGTTTGCTTGCTTGTTTTACCGTCACCAGTCCACTTTTTATTGTTTTGCTATAGGCTTTTATCTTGGTTGTTTAAATTGTAACGTCTTTTGTCAAGTCAGGCCGTGCGTGACGAAATATTGGGAAATATATAAAACAGTTAACCCCAACCGTACAGTCAGCCTTGCTAAGTTCAGTTTCTTCAAGCTAAAAATGACAATGACGATTCATTTATGCCCGATTAAACGTAACTCGCTCCTTCGTAATCAACTAAGTCGATTTCTGAGGTGATTTCTAAGCATTAAAACTCTGTCCATACTAATGCTACTGCGTGTCGGTCTTTTCAGTTAACCTTCAAATTTTCGTGCTTTGTTTATCTAAGTTGTAAACAGTGAATAAGACTTCTCGTGCAATTGTAAGATCAGATTGTCTTTGACGAGAATATCTTGAATAGTTGTACTCTAGACCTTTATTCAAATCTACCCTTCTTCAAAACGATTTAGTGTAGCGTTTTTGTGTTTAATCCCCTTGTTACAGTATCTCTTTTGACACTCCAGATCAACTTCCCCGCCCTAGGCAGTCATCTTTTTGGATAACAATCTGCGATTGAACGACGATTGTTTAGCATTGTGAGCATGTGGAAACAGGTGCCAGGGCTAATTATCGTCTCTAAAATTTAACTTTGTGGGTGCAGATATTCGGCCATAGATGGGAAACGCTCTTTACTACTTTATGCAAAAGTGGCATTTTTTATGCGTAGTATTTAACTACTTTTTATTCCATTAATCAAAGTAAAATTTACACCGTTTCTTATTCTTTGTCTACCTGTCCTTCGTCTCTAAATATGAAAACAACTAAATAAACCACAACTAGACAAAAAAAGAACGCTCATTTACTCGCCGGTAGTTTGACGTTTTCTTAGCAATTCCTGCAAACAATGCTGATTGTCTTAATTTTTCCATTTTTTTTTCTATCAAGGGTGTTAGTTCTGCGCATTAAGATTCCTAAAACAAATTGAAAACAAATTCTTTCTTTAAGAGGGCTATGTTGGGATAAAAAACAACTTAAGCGCGAAACTAGCGGAATTAATAACAAACGCAACACACCAATACAAGACCAGAAATTTAGCAGGTGGCCTAAACGTAATTCCAAAATAATTAAGATTTAATGTAAAGGTCAAATAAACGTTGCGTGCTTTGAGCGGTCAAGACAGTTAACAGCTCTGTAAGGACCTTTGAGGTAAGACATTCACATTAATCTACCATCTGTTCTATAACTATAGTTCGTTACGGCACAACTTCTTAGAAGTAATCAGAAAATTTGTGCACAAGCTTTATGATTCCTTCTTTTTTAGTAGAAATATTATTTAAACATTCATTAACATAATTAATATGTCCTGTCTCGGAGAAGTACTAGAATATTTTTACCACATCTTTTTTAAGATTCTTTGTTGATAGTTTCTAATCTCTTTTCTCCTCTAGGCAAACATACACCTAATAAAACCTTTTTTTCGTCGACAGAAAGATGAAATTCCATCTAATTCTGTGTGTTACTGCTCTTTTAATCGCCTTTGCGGCCGCAAGGTCCTTAGAAGGTATGGTAATTAGTATTGGTATTGAAAGGTAGATCCAGAATTTGTTCGACACAAGTTGTTGGAATATAACTTTAAAGTAATTTACTGGTGCTTCTTATAACAAGCAATTTCAGTAGCGGAACAAAAGAAGAAGCTCTTAACAGCAACGAAATTTTGTAAACTGTTCAAAGATTTACCCGTCTTGCACTTGAACTACGCCAAATTATTCACAGTGCGGCTCGGTTGCCTTACTAGATCGATTTTTTTCGAAGTAGCCTTTCTCCTAAATAACAGATTACAGCCTCAGAAGAAATCGTCCTTTTGAATGGCTTTTAAAATTAAACTTGACAGGGTCTTAATCACATGTTTTCGTTCTTATCTACATATCGAGGATTTAAGAAAAAAAAACGATAAATTAATTTTACTTCCACAAGTAGGACAACCGCGGGTAGAATCTTATTGTGCCTTGAATAGTCATTTACAAGCTGAGCAGTTACTCCAAGGAAAGTGTGGCCCTAGTGTTTGTCCAGGAGCCGGCTAATTTTGCATACCGAAACATACATGTTGAAACGTAACGACGAGAGAATAATGATGATTTAAGGTCATGGCAAAGCGAGTCTTTTTTAAGCAGGATTTTTACTCGAAAACTGAGCTTTTGCGAGTTCTATCTACTGCACTTAGTCGCAATTTGGTACAAGAATAATAGCTGACAGTCAGAACCCGAGGGTTTTGACTGTCAGATATTATTCTTGTACCTGACAAACAGTATTAAAAGTAATAACATTGTTATTTGCATCGTGATTAGTGAGTGAATGCGGGCAGCTCTTAAATGAACCAGGACTTTTTAAAAGGACTTTTTTATAACGCAATTTTTGATCTGAAGAAAAATGGGATCCCCACGAAGAGAGCATGTTTACAATACATCACTAGGTTATGATGTCTCATTACTTCACGTTTATTTGAGTGCTTCCAACAGTGTAAAGGAGAAAACAATGTAAAGAATGATCTCAGGATAGTAGTTTTGTCAGCAGTAACTGAACTTTTCGCTTATGCTAATTATTTATTAGATATTGCGTTTTGAGCTCGAACTATTTAATCCCTGGTATTAATCATCGACTTTTCGTCATTCCTTTTAACCCATGGCTTATGGTTTTATTATCGAATATAATAGAACCTCGCCGAAGCGACCACTTTCCGTTGTTTTGATGAAAGGGTGGTCACTTAGTTAATAAAGATTCGTTGGCTGGGTTTGTTGGAAAGCATTTTACCTTTGGCAAAAAAAATTCTACAGTAAGCCATTAGGTGTCTTCAAGTAGTGGCTAGTGGAAATAAGTGGGAACAAATCACGGGGGTTGAAAAAAATAAAGTACAAGCTATTTATTGTTTTATTTATTTTAAGACAAATGTTACCAGGTACCCGATAATTTTCAGTTTTAAATAAAAACAACTAGCTAATCTTCTAATGCAGTCGAACACTTATTAAACGGCAAAACGCGGGGGAAGTGGATAGTGGTCGCTTAAAAGGAGTTGGCCGTTTCGTAGAGAGCAATGTTGCCAGGTACCTGATAATTTTCAGTTGTAAATAAAACTGAACTACACATTATGTAACATGGCATATTTCGAACATATTGTTCATCATCAGAGAGGTCAACTCTGATATGCCTATCTATATGAACAGAACAAATGCTGGAAAAAATCAAATGCCCCGAGCGGGATTCGATTCAATATGTTCGAAATATGCCATGTTACATAATGTATAAGGTTCTACTTAACATCTGGTCCGATGAGCTTTCGTCTCGACGATCAACAGAAGTAATTCCCAGTCCGAGAGGCCTGGGAGCAAATGTCTGGTAATCGATGTTCCTTTGTAGCCAATATTCGACTCACTCCACTGTGGTTGCCCCGGTAGCTCAGTGGTTAGAGCACCTTTCATGAGATCGGGGTGTCGTGGGTTCGAATCCCGCTCGGGGCATTTGATTTTTTCCAGCATTTGTTCTGTTCATATAGATAGGCATATCAGAGTTGACCTCTCTGATGATGAACAAAACTGAACTAACTAATGTTCTAATGCAGTCAAACAGTGACCGCTTAATAGGAGTGGCCGTTTAATAGAGGTGAAAACAATAGTAGAGCACTCATCGGGACTTTGACTAATGGCCGTCTAATAGGAGTTCAACTGTATTTTCTAGAAGGTGTAGTCGCTTAGCGTAAAAAGTGATAAGAATCCGTGAGTTACGTCGATTTTTTCTTCTTCCTTCGCGTAACATTTCGGATGTTAACGTTACTGACCGTTACTGTTGAGCTCCTGAAAATAATAAAACAACGTGATTCAAATGTTAAAACTTCGAGTTTAAAATCATTGCAAGCCAACCCAGTTTCTAAAACAAAGAATTTACATATCGACATTGAAAAAATCGAATCAGATGTGAAACGTTATACAGCAAAGATCGGTCTCGAAACACAATAGTGAGATGACCACGCCTTGTGAAATTCACACGGCATACACCATTACTTTTCTTTTGACATTTGCGAGATGCTATTAAGCCTCAGGTGCTTTGCTTAAATTGTTGACTGAAGTTGTTTAAGTAAGAAAATATGTACCAGCACAACTGGAAAATACTTATACAGGATCCTCTTGACATTGTGGAAAAGTGCGCCATCTAAATGAATATGTGTATTTTTTAGCTTCCAAGCGGTGTTGTCCACCACCTCCACCACCTCCCGTTCCAGCACCAGGTCTACCAGGACCTCCCGGACCAGCAGGTCCTCCCGGAGCTCTTGGCTGCGCCGGTCCACCTGGAGCTACTGGATGCCCCGGATGGAAGGGACCCCCAGGGGCAGTCGGAGCACCTGGACCAGTTGGACTTCCTGGTAAACCTGCCCTTCCTGGACCACCTGGGCCGCCAGGACTTATGGGACCAGTCGGACCTGCCGGATGCCCCGGTCTTAAGGGATGCCCCGGACTTAACGGTGCACCAGGACTCATCGGACCCCCGGGACCCCCCGGACCTCCCGGACCACCTGCAGCCCCTGCTTGTTGTGGTTAGACGAGCTGAAAGGAAGCAGAGCGACAACGAAAACTTGCTGCTGCAGCAGATCAAATTTAAGCTTAGGATAAATAAGACCCATTTTTTCTGTTTTAGAGAAATCTGTTGTCAAGCAGATTGTTAATAAAAGATGTTTGCACTACAAAAAGCCTTTTGTGTTGTAGTCTCGATGTTACACTGCGTTACTGAATCTAAGCGATCGTATTACTTATATGAAAGCCCCTTTCCCAAGAGGGGCTCTCCTTATAATGGCCTATACGGAGAGGCCCCACCCGAATGAATAGGGTAGGGATCGATTTCACAAGTTGAGGTTTGTCAAAGGGTAGGAAGATATGTCATTTAGTCTAGGGCCTCCAATTAAAAGACTTTTTCAGACGCATTTTATGGCTATGTCACTTAATTTACTTAGCAATACATGAAAATGACAAGAAGATCTCCCTTTTGATGATTTCCTCGTTATACTGGCCGGTTATGAAAGCATGTTAAAAGAGACCTTTTCTGTACACCAAAGGGCAAGGGGTTGGACGCCGGGGAGAAGCCTTCCCTTATAGACCTTTGTAGAGTACCTCCCTCCACCTCCCGGGCTAATCTTTAGTCAGATCGCGGCGATCACTACAATAATGTCCATCGTAAACATTGCACTGTGTACTACAACTTTAAATCTCAAGAAATGGAGAACTTTGACCATATGCATTGGAAATAGAGGAAATAGAGGAACGCAATGAATCGTCGAATTACCATTGAAAAGAGATTCAACGTTGGCTGTTTAGAGCCTTCCTAAGTTTACAAATTGACTTTGACTCTGAACTACGTCCAAAGATTTTTTTTTGCAAAAGAAGTTCACCTTATTATGGTCATTGAAATTCTACAGTAGCACATGGGCGTCACTGAGCTCTTTATTCACGTTTAAAGAACATAAGGTATAAGAATATTTTTTTCTAGGCTAAATTGTTTCTAGGTTACCTGCGCTATAGGAAGCATGACTTTAACTTCTTAACCATCAATTTGGGTGCTTGATACCATAATTGTCTCATTATCAGATAAAGTGATGGAAAGAAATGCAAACTGTTGTTCACCACCAATTTGAAATTTTATCGTCTTTAAAACGTTAAAGAATTAAAACCGACGGAATCAATCGAACAAAATAATTGTCAATTTAAGAATACACTAATAGCGGAGCTCCGGCGGCCCGAAAGACCGCCAAGCGGAGCCCCATAACCATAACCATAACCATATGGGGAAAAAGAAACCCAAGACATGTACAACAGTATTGCTCGTGGGCGCGTATGCACGACGACGACATGGCGGCCATACTCCAAATAATGGGTTGACAGAGACATGCAGCCTTGGTTTACTGTGTACTTCTTTGATATTGGACATCTGTTATGATCAACTGACACCTGTCAAAACAAGGTATCTGCTGACCAGTATCAGGTCACCATATCGCGGGCTCAGGGCTACAACTCATCGAGGTCATCTGGTTTTTTTGAAGTTGATTGCTGACCAAGTGCTGGTTTCGATTGGATCGCAGGCTCATGTAAAGTTCACCTGTTGAAAACAGGGCAGGATTGTTCGGAAGCCCGTTAACGCTAGCCCAGGATTATTCGAATTATAACTTTTTCTTCTATACAAATATTTTTTCTGCTTTGTTTTGTGTATATAGTGATTAGAAATCTCAAAACAGAAAGTCAAACAGTAAACAGAAAACCTCACCGCAAAGTTACAAAACTCAAATCAACATTCTACCTTTTCCTGGTTAGCTCATTCGGGCACTGAACAACCCGGCCAAGGAGCTACGCTTTTAGGCTGGCCTTAGTCCATATATTATTTAAATATTGTGTTTAAGAAAGATGTTTACATGAAAGATCAACGGTAGACTTGGCTCTGATTTTAATTCCTTTTCCTCGAACGCTTAAATCAGGTGTGTAAATCAATACAACACAAAAACGAAAGTTTAAAAAATCTGCTCTTCACAGCAAATGCAAATATTCTCCCTACCTTGACGTAAAAACTGCAGTAGTTTAATTTTGCCTTTTCCCTGTCTGCCGTAAAGGTCATTCTTTAGATCTCTAATGTTTCACTGTCACACGTCATTCCCTAACATGACAAAAATACGGGGAGCACGTAAGGGGCTGTGTCATTACAGAATATAAAGCCTTTGGTCAACAGCAACAGCTCAGAAGAAATAAAAAATCCTAGCCTCTACATCGATGGTGATAGTTAGTTGAGTGTGAAACTTACCCTGAGTTGCAAGCTCTGAGTTCCAGAATTTTTCAGAATCATTTTATGGTAAATTCTTAAATCTTGCAGCGTTCTGAATTTCCTGTAGTTTCGCTGGTTCTTTTCCTTTTTTCTTTATATCCAAGGCTAGTGGAAAATTATCGATACAAATCGCACCCTTACTACGTCTTCCTCACGAGTCCGCTTTTGTCTAAAGTGAATTTTTTGGCGCCTTGTGGACCACCAGTTAGTTGACTGTAGGCCCCAAGCATTAATTTTGGCTTTTTTCGCTGTGTAACGCTTTGCCCTCAGCCGTCCGGAAGGAATCAATTTATTCTTGGGGTGCATTCAGAGCTAGATACGTGTTAACTACAACTGCCAATTTCGTATAGCTAAGAATTAGCAACCATTATTATATGTAAGTGTGCTTTCCCCCTAATACAGTGGAAAAAATGATTATTGACACCTGCCTGTATTGTTGACTTGAATAGGAGTTTAATGTTAGCTTATGCTGCTAATCTCAAATTTTCGATTAAGATTGGATCCAAAAAAACAATGCATATACTGAAGTCAACAATACGATTTGTTATTATTATGTCCAGATAGTTCTTCAGAGTATTTCAGGAAAAAAATATTAAATATATCACATGACTTGTCAAGAAAGTCAGAATATAGAATGAAGATGTCATGAATTTCGCTGATGTGACTAAGATCGGTGCTAATGCCTGTACTAGAAGATTGATGTATAAACCATCTTCTAAAATCTTAAACTGTAGCATTAGATATTAAATAGTACAAAAAGACAGCTTGCTTTCTGCAAATGTCTTCTTTTTCCCATAAAGAAATATGTACGTATTTGAATGAAGAACTCAGCAACTGACACTCGACAAAGTCACACCTACAGTTGCGTGTTCTTTGACACCTTGAACAACACTTTTCTGCTAAGCTACCTAAATGATTTTTTCCTTAATTCCAAACAAACTTCAAGTCAATATTAGTTTCTGTCTCTAATTTACTTCAGGTCATATAGAAAAAGATTTTATGGCAGATTTTGAAATTAAAAATACAGCAAAAATGAGATTACTAAAGTATAAATTAATAATTCAGTAGTATAGTCACATAAAAAGTGTTGGCCGCCAAAAAGACAAGACACACTACAGGTCTTCACGGACTGTTCAGGTAAGTAAGAAAATTATTCTTTCACTTAATTTTGTTCTTAGTTTTAGTTATATTCCTGCTGATAGACTTGACATTATCTTCAAAAATTGTTTCACGTGTACCCTTGCACAAGAATTCTGTCTGTACTTGAGCTGACCGCCTAGCTAGGAGCTCCGTTCTTATCCCCTGACTTATTTGACACAATGAACCAAAGACTATTTTCTATATATCATTGGAAAATTTTCCCCACTGGCCCAGAGAAATAAAGAGTTTCGCCACTACCTTACCGAACATAGTAGTTTATCTCACATAAGAGACCAAATGAAACAATTACCACGCCATAGACAGCAAAGGTAAACCGTATTCCTCATTTTTCACACAGTGTTTGGGATCAATATGTCCTAATGTCTTTATTATACACGTTTTTGTACCTATCTCAACAGGCCAACAAATGAATATCAAATTAATTCTGAGTTTCGTAGCCGTGTTTGTCGTTTCATCGACAGCCAAGTCTCTATCCACTAGTAAGTGCATAATGTTACATCCACACAACTATTTTATTTCAAGTTTAAGGGTTTGCATTGATAACTAAAGCGTAACGGATCGATCTGAATCAGAATCTGGGATGTCTATTTTAAGAATACAATATATATAGTCTGAGATGAAGCAGCAACATAAATAGTTTAGTCGTAAGGTAAGGTAACGTTTTCAGGCTAAAATGTGTAAACGAAAGTGAACCTAAATTAACACTGGTTCTGATAGAAAACAATATTATTTGAAGGACCTTT
>JAHPZR010009438.1:17500-35000 GCA_019787425.1 Platygyra sinensis | reverse complement strand
TTATACAAACGAGACTGTGTTCAGCTTCATATGTATTTTAGTAGCGCTTGAATGCTTGGAATTGTCTGTATATTCCAAATTATGTGGTACGTTCAAGAAAATGTACTGAAACCGTTTACTGAATTCGAAAAATAGTAAACCAAGACGGCTTGGGTAATTTGTAAAGAGTATTTCAGTTGAAAAATAAAGTAAGTACTACCTCTACTACAAACAAAACACTACTAAGCGAGCCCTGTTACCAATAGCTACCTCGTTTGATTTCGTCATTCCAAATGTTCTTCTCCAATCGTCTTCTGACAATTCTCAACGCTTTAAAGCTGATAAAAACGCAACCTTGTCGCTCAACAATAGATTGATATATTATTAAGGAGTAAGTATTCCAAAATAGTTGACACCAAAAGTGGAAGCCGCGTGTATATCTTGAAAAATACCCAGTATAGTTGCCAATGACTCGCTAAATATCTCGAGCGTTAGGAAATATTGCTGCCATATCAGGTGCTTCCCAGATCTTTACGTTACCTTTGTTGGTATCGCGCTTATAAGACTTAAGTGAATATTGGAAAAATACCTTTCGTCAGGAGATTTAATAGATTTATAAAAAAAAATTGTCCGTACTTTCCAGTACTAATCTTTTGCTGGTTCAAACCTTATACACTTTATGACTTAATACTACAAATGTGATCTGTGACGAAACCAGGCCCAATAGTTGGTTAACAGTTTATCGCCATTTGGAAGACAAATAGTTTAGAAAGCTATCATAGTAAACGGTGGCTTGTTAAAAAGAAACACCTCAACAAGAGAGAGAACAGGTTTTGTCAGGTAGTCTCATTTGGAACCAATGGACCAATAGGACTACCTGGAAAACCTGCTCTCTTGGACTCGTCTTCTTTACCCGAGGTTGTGACACTAAACGACACTCCTGGAGCCTCACGCTTCCTGGACTTCTAGTAAATGTTTAGTACCACTGCAATGTTTAGTCCCACCATCCAATACCACATCCCTAAAGCCGTGTAGTATTATTCATTATGCGTGCTCGCTACGTCAGCCTGCAGTATCACTAGTTACAGCCAATCACTATGTCATCTCAGAGAGTGCTCATCCAGTGGTGAAAACGTACTGACGGGGTTTTTCTGTTTCGGTTTTTCTGGATCTGGTCGGCAATAAAATCTCGTTCTGTGATTCTCAGTTCTCGTTTCGCCTCACACCAAAGATTTTATAAGCTGACCAGTTCCTGGAATCTTATGGCAAGTTCCTTTTTACAGCTTTCTCTTAGTTGTTTGTTTTCTGTCCGACGACAGGGACGACGATGGGCTTTATATATGTGTTAATGACAAAAGGCTTTAGTAACTAGTCGGACTCACACTTACTGTTTTGCACAAAAGGACAGTCTACAGAGCCAAATGTTGTGATACCATCTACTTTGTGACATGGTACCATATTTACTAAATAATATGAAGAACTGACAGTTACAAATTTTAATCAATCATCTGGTGTTTATCCTTTTTAAATCTTCAATCTGTAAGGCAAAAAACCGTTATCGTACACAAGCCTTATTGATCATGACTTAATGACTGGCCCCAAGGAAACAGTGAGTTTTGTTTCCCCGAGACCCTCAATGCCAGGGGAAGAACAAAGTAATTAAGGGAAATCTCTCTCAAAATCGACTTGCCACAATATTCCGTCTTTTTCGACAATCAGATTATAGACAAGTACGACGGAATTTTACCCTATTTGAATACTTACTCTGTAATTTGGCTTTTTAACCCACTTCATAAGCATACAATACATGTGAAAAAAATATCATTCGTATATATTCGCGCTGAGATCTCCCGATTTTAAAGTCGCTTGCTCCCTCAGAAATCATATGGCAAATTTTTCTTCCAAAGAGATACCAGGGCTCGAAGTTAACTTTTTAATCCACTTGTAAAGTTTTGCCAGTAAGAATTTTTCCACTGAGAAACTGGTGAAACCACTAGCAAATTCTTTCCAAATGTCTCGGAGATCTGCATGACTCTCACTCGCAAACGTTTGCTACCTGACAACCTCGTTCCCAGGGCCTTTACCCTGGCTTGGGGGCGGGGCGGGAAAAGGCCCTGGCATCGGCTGGTCACGTGCCCACTTTACACCCTGAAATCCTGGGTGTAATAAATTAGCGAGTTTGCATAATCAAAAGTGCCAACATCACGATGGCGGAGAAACTGGCTGTGCTTTTCGACTTGGATCTGCTTTTAAACGTTGAAACTTTGCGTCTTTTTGTTCAGTTAAAGCCACTTCAAGTAATGTTTTGAATATTTACTGAAAGGCAAAGACATTGTTGCCGTTCCGACCGACTGGCTTGGCAAATCTCTGCTGTTACAGAGTCTACCTATACCGGATTTCTTGTCTGTCAAGGCGGACAATAATATTTTGTAAAATACACGAATTCTACGGTTCGTGGCATTTATGCATTTGCCGTTTTCTGTTTGGTCGCTAGACCATTTTGTCGCTTCACTCGTGTTTATGAAGGGCACTTCATAAGAAACCGATCATCATGGAAATCAAGGAAACCGTCGTGGTAGGTATTGTGAGTAAAGCCTGCAAACCAACCTTGTGCAGACGTGCCAAATGAGTGAATTTCTCTAACTACATCCATAGCATTAAAGCAAATTTTAAAGTAAAGCTTTCAAAACATCTAACTAAGATCATTTTTCTTTGAAGCTTGGAAATCAATCGCATAGAGTTGCCCTGCTGGCCGTGGTTCGCTTCTCGTTTTGGAACACTCGAACTTAGTGCTGTTAGTTTTAGATATTTTCAAGCCAATTCCACATCTCATTTTAAAGCATAATATAGCCTTAAGGCCTTTTCGACTTTTTTCTGATTTCACAATGCTTCTGTTTCGTCAGCCTATAAATTACTACCCCGTACAAGAAGCTGTCTTTCGTCGTTAAAACTAGCCAGAGAGCTTTTCCGTTTAAGCATTAAAAGACGAGAATAACTGTGAGTCTAAACCAGTCCAAAACTCTACACTAAAAAATTATATCAACCAGATAGATCCCACCCATATATTTTACAATGTTTTATCTCGATGCGGTCATGGGCAGACCCGTCACGGACACGGGAGAGTGACTTTACGCACCTTTCAGCGACTGTTATGTAATTGAGGTAGTCCTTAAGTAAGGAGTCCTAAGCACTTTGTGAGGGTAACGCTAGGGACAGAAAATACAAAGTTTCTCCATTCTCGGTCGAGAAAGATACATCACAGTGGTACACAACTTAAGCAGTAGTGAAATTAAAGTCTGAAAAAATTTCAGATATATTTAAACTGGGGAGAAAGGTATGAAGACATGATTGATGATCACAATTATACACACAACGTAAGCAGTAATGAAGTTAAAGACTGAAAATATCGAGAACAGGACTAAACGGGATTCGAACCCATGACCTCTGCGATACCGGTGCAGTGCTCTACCTTTTTTCCAGGATTTAAATTGACAACTGCGATTCTCAGTTCTCATTTCGCTTCATGCCAGAATTTGAAGTCGTTTTCAAAGCTGACCGGTCCATGGAATTTTTAGCTTTTACCAGTCCGAAGGTAGCGTCATCGATGGGATTTTTCAATGCATTTATGTCAAAACTTAGCAACTAGTTTTAGTAACTAGTCGGACTCAATCTTATTATTTTGCAAAAGGGACAGCCTAAAGCACCAAATGTTGCTATCTAATCCACATTGTGACGGCATGGTGCAACTTGATAAATAACATGAAGAACTGACAATTTTCAAAAATTTAAATCAGGCTGGTGTTTTTGCTTTGATGATCTTATATCTTCAATCCGTAAGGAAAAAAAACCTCTTTCCTCAGTTACCCTGACCGCTTTTGATCATGGACGAAATTTTAGTTCTCATATTGTAATGGAAACTAATCACAGCTATTTTCCAGTGAAAGATCATAGCAAAAGACAATTCTCTGAGAAGGAGCTTACCCAAAATATTCCATCATTCTGTGCTAAAGAATGCTCGAGCGTCAGGTAAAAAAGACAAGTATGGTGGAATGGTTGTCAGTTTTGAATATTTACCCTATTGTGTGCCTGTTTACCGTAATTTTGTAAGCGCACAGTACATGTGAGAAATGTCATCCTTCAACTATATTTCCCTGCCCCTCAGGAATCACGTGGTTAATTTACACTTTAAACGGAAACGATAGGAGAGGCTAAGGTGAATAACGCCCGTAATCCAAGCTTATAACCATGTATGATGTACCAAATGAGAGATATTGACTGATTCGTGCATTTCGTTGAATGTCTAAATTCCAAAAACTAAATTTAACAGCAAAGCTTTTAAAACTGAGATCTTTTCCCTTTAAAGCTTAATTGGAGATCAATCGCAAAGAGTTTCTATGCTGGATTGGTTCTCGGGGTTTGGAACAAAGTGTGCGATGTATAGTGTTGTTAGTTTTAAAGAATTCCAAGCCAAGAAATGTTATTTGGTAAGACTGATATGTAATTTCCACAAAATTCTCATTTTAAATTAAATACACCCGTAAAGCTTTTAACCGTGTGATGGTTATCAAAGAGTAGAATACACGGGAATGGAAGGACTTTTTCACGATACTCGAGCACCTCTTTCTCTTGCATTTTTAACTGCACACCATAATCAAACCTTTTTCTAAATTCTCTGTTGTCATCTAATAATTTACTACCTAGTGCAAGAAGCGCTAAACTCTTGAAGAAACTGAGGAACCTGTCTGAACCTGTCGAGCGCAGACTGATTCTGCTCTGCAAATGTCGAGTGTGCGTTAGTTCTGTCCACTCAAGAACAATACGTCAACCAACAGAAATTACAAAGTTTCTTTCTCCTTTATTGTTAACGACATGTCTAGACTTTACGTTACTTTTAGCCCGTCTCAAGTAGTTACGACACAGTACAAGGTGTTCTAGCTTCTTCCCATAAGATTTTGATGTCACGTAACAAAAGGCAAACTTTTATTTGTTTTCCCTTCATGGAACAGTTATTGGTTAAATTTCGAAAACTACGGAATGGACAGAAATTTACCTCAGTTTAAGTTTTCTAACTTTATTCAACATGTTAATTATTTTTAGTATAGTAAGGTAAGATGGCCGGTATCGAAGGTATCCATATACAGTGTACCCTTAATTTCAACTAGCATTCCACATATCAAACTCCTCAAAATTTCTTTGAAAAGAGCATTTATGTAAGGTAATAAAAATTCTTTGACCTCCCTTGTGATATTCTGCTCTCTGTCGATTACAAAATGAGGAACATTAACACTCACTGAGAAAATCGCTTTGTTTATATCACATGCAAATGGTCGGAAAAAGCAGCAGCAGGTGAATTATAGTTCATTTGAATCAGTTACTAATGCTAATTTAATATACAGCAAAACCAGCTTTGAAAGCAAGAACATATCGCTACCATAAACCTTCCAACCCAACGTAACCGTCACTGTCTGATCCCTTCGCGGATTCTTGGTCTCCAGTCCCCACTCCGCTACCTAACAACAAAACACTGCGAGATCGTTGTCTATACTTACCCTTTTTGACCTCCGGTATTGTGCTCCTGGTAAAATATTTCACCCTAGCACCAGGTTTATAACAGAAAGGTTAACTACGTTAGTGTTCTTACTGAAGCCTCGTTGAAGGGCTGAGTATATAACTAAAACAAAACGTTGCACCTCATCTTAAAGACGGCCGGCACGCGTTGTAATGTGCAAGCGCTAGAGGCCACTTGAACCCAGTATAGTAATTACCCCCGTTTTGCCTCTGGCGATGCAACCTGAGTTCAGTTGCATCTTTCTTTTTTATCGCTTGATTCAGGTGCTGGTATTTTCCAGGGTAATTTTACTCAACATTTGTCGCTAAAATAGCTTATTTAAGAGGTCGTTATTAATTTTTAAAACCGCGCCCAAACCACGAAACCAGCAGTATTTGTTATTTATTTTCCATTTGTTTGTGTTAAACATTGGAAAGGCAGAGAATTAAGCACTGTTTTTAAGTTTCAGCGGCAATTAACAATAAATCAAAGTAATCCTAAAGCCATGAAATCAAGAAAATTTATTCTAAAACAACTCAACCTTGACAGTTGAATCACCGATAGAAACAGATATGAATCACTTTCAAAGTTACTTTTCTTATTACAAAAAATGAGGCCATAAAGCTGTCGGGGTTTCTCATCAGACTAGATTGGAAGATACACTATTTCAGCTCGTTTGCCTTGGTAAACATGTCGGTGTTAATAAATGAAGTTAGTGTCTCAGTGAATCGTAAGTATTATAAAAATAAATATACTTTTAATCAAATCAGTACCAGAAAGTGGAAAAAGACTAAAACAAATCGAATGACTCGAATTCCCTTTTTGTGCTAAAACCGGTTACACTATATTGAAATAACAAACAAGCTTTGAAGTTGAGTGAATTAAACCTTTAAGATGAGACATGTAAATTATGCTAACTCTTCATGGACTCTCCAAAATGATACTAAATTTGGCATAACACATCTTTATTTTACATATGTTAATTTCCCATCTTCTACAGTTTGGAAGATTAATAATAATCACTTTATTTAAGTTTCAAATTTACTAGCTGAACACAGACACTCTACAAATTGGGGCGACTAAATCAAATCAGCCTCAAGTCAAATCAAATCAAATCAAATCAAATGTTGGTGTTTGGGGAGAGGGGAAAACCGGAGTACCGGAAAAAAAACATGTCGGAGTTGAGCAGAGAATCAACAAACTCAACCCGCTTATGACGCCGAGTCCGGGAATCGAACCCGGGCCACATTGGTGGAAGGCGAGCGTTCTCACCACTACGCCATCCCTGCTCCCCTTAAACCATTTCAAACCGATGTAGAGACAAGGACGGAGCATAAGGTTACCATGAAATTCAAAGTGACAAGAATTATAAAGGAGGTAATCACAAAGGATGTCGAAAAGGGCATAAAAACCGGCACACGCTGTTATCTATATCCGGGTTTTACCTGGATAAAGATTTCTTGAAAATGAGCGACTGGTGGACCTAGCTCAGAGCGCTCTTTATATTTTGTCTCTGATTATATTCTTAGTTGGTTCACTGAATTTGTTGATTTAAGCTGCTTGTTTTACTTGAATATCTGTCAGTGTTATTTGCTGATCCTTGTTGTTTTATTAGATAAGGTGTATTAAACATGCATGAATCAACGCGAAATAAACCATTCTGGTTTAATGTACTTCATGGAAGGTTAAGTCACTTCTAGAGGTTTCATCCGAATTACGCACATTTTTTTATATAAAACACATTGAAATTTATACCTTTTACCTTTAAACGTACTCGAATTCCTTCAAGCTAAATCTGAAACCGCGCTTTATAAAAAAATAAAAGATACTAAAAAAACAGCGCACAATGCCATCAACTCAAGCGTATAAGTGGGTTTGTCTCGGAACCCACAAAACTGCTTATCAGTTCAGTGGCACAGAAAGGGGCGTTTCAACAACCTGACATCACCTGCCCCTCGTGAAGTTGCTGCCCAATCACAGACCAACACCGCAAAGAAATGCATTTAAAATTAATTACTTTCATCATTGTAAATACTACTATCTCGCAGAGCTAGGTCACATCTTACTACATTCTGTCAGGGCAGAGAAAAGAGGTGAGCGAACATTTTACTGTTTGATTTCCTGATCATTATCTTCCATCAATTCGCTTAAAAGTTATGTAAAATTTCCTTGTCCTAGACAAAATATTACTTTATCGGTAACCATAATATTATTATTTTGTTTTTCAACAAAATCTGTATTTTCACCGAGATCCTGGGTGGCTTTAATTGGAGCAATTACCCTATTTTCCACATTACTTAGTATTAATCACTCTTCTCGTCATAACATTGTTCAATAAATTTGTCCCTAAGTTTCCAAAGATTTCTTGAGGCTAATTTTGTTCTGTTTTCTCTTACAGGCAAGATGAATTCCAAATTAATATTTCTCCTAGTCCTCGCATTCGTGTGCTACGCACATGCTAGATCGACAAAAGGTAATATTTTGGTAGTTTATTTATCAAATCAATAAGCCAAATGCTGATCCGCTTTAGAGAATTAAAAGTGTGCTGTTTGGATCATAATCAAAAACATTTGTTCGGTTAACAACCTTCAAATTCTTGGTTTATTTAAATCAGAAGAGCAACCGACTTTTGGCACTGCATGTAAAAGGAACTGTACGAGTGTTGTGTGCTAAGTTCTTATTTTAGATGTGGCATATTTGAACAATTAAATGTCCCACAGCTCTTTACAGACTGAGTTAATTTTTTAAAATCCTCGTCAAAGCTGGTGCCGGTGGCGTGATATCAAGTTATCGAACCATTTTCGTTTTGTTTATTAAATGGTTATTGATTAGTTTAAGTTCTTTGCGTTATTTTTAACAAACTCTCCGGCCATACTTTAGAAAGGTTAAGTTAAGTTGAGCAATTTTCTATCTCGTAATTTCGGATGAATAGTTGTGGCAGTTCTTAATGATTTTTTTACATAACGAGACACAAGCTTTAAAAAAGCTCTATTAGAGACAAAAAATCAATTTAGCCAAAATTTAGCCAGGAGGGCTGAAAAGCTCCGTCTTCTGATTGCTTTTCTATGAAAACATCAAAGCATGAAAGATTATAATAAATGTCTGTCTTAGAACAATGAAACTGAACAGGTGTAAACTGTATTATAGTTGATATTACCAAAAAGAAAATTACATAACCTGACTCTCGTTTTTGCAAGCGTAAAAACTTTCTAAGAATTTAATTAGGCAAACTGTTCTGCTAACAAAGCATCAAGGCGTGAAGGAATACCATACATGTCTGTCCAAGAACAATGAAATTTAACAGGTGGTCACTGTTTTATAGATTAGAAAACCTCATTGTTTTATTTTTTCCAAAAAAATATTCAGCTAGTTTTGATCAGACCATCAAGGAACATTACATTTTTTCAGATTGTTCGTAGAATACTTAGATGTTTGTCGATGAGCAATGTCTTAACAGTCATTTTTCTCGAGATTTCCGCTAGACAGTAACTTATGAAACAGAAGGGAACATTATAGAATGTTTCTATTCCACATCATTTCAGAGCGTCTACAACGCAAAGTAGTTTGCGTGGGGGATTAAAGAGTAGAACATTTCGTCGTGTTGGAAGATGTTAGAATAAGTGACAGTTCATCACTCTTCTGCAATATGGATTTCTGGCCATGGAAAACGTTTAGTTGACATGATGTCTGATCGAGTCGTAGCTAATTGTGGGGTTAATATTCTTACAGGTACCAAACGTTGTTGTCCTTGTTGTCCACCTCCACCACCACCTCCACCACCAACGCAACAGATTGCCGGACCAATGGGACCAATGGGACCACCAGGATGTTCCGGTCCACCCGGATCCCCCGGATGTCCCGGATGGAAAGGATGTACTGGACCCATCGGTCTCCCAGGACCACCCGGCCCCCCCGGCCAACTCGGTGCCCCTGGACCAATGGGACCTAAGGGATGCGGCGGTGCCCCAGGTCTGCCAGGATGTCCAGGACTCAAAGGATGCCCAGGATGCTCTGGACCACCCGGACCTCCCGGACCAGCTGGCCACATGGGAGGGAGCGCCTGGGCCATCCTTTGAGTCCTGGACATCCTGGCAGACCTGGGGCACCGCCGCATCCCTTAGGTCCCATTGGTCCAGGGGCACCGAGTTGGCCGGGGGGGCCGGGTGGTCCTGGGAGACCGATGGGTCCAGTACATCCTTTCCATCCGGGACATCCGGGGGATCCGGGTGGACCGGAACATCCTGGTGGTCCCATTGGTCCCATTGGTCCGGCAATCTGTTGCGTTGGTGGTGGAGGTGGTGGTGGAGGTGGACAACAAGGACAACAACGTTTGGTACCTGTAAGAATATTAACCCCACAATTAGCTACGACTCGATCAGACATCATGTCAACTAAACGTTTTCCATGGCCAGAAATCCATATTGCAGAAGAGTGATGAACTGTCACTTATTCTAACATCTTCCAACACGACGAAATGTTCTACTCTTTAATCCCCCACGCAAACTACTTTGCGTTGTAGACGCTCTGAAATGATGTGGAATAGAAACATTCTATAATGTTCCCTTCTGTTTCATAAGTTACTGTCTAGCGGAAATCTCGAGAAAAATGACTGTTAAGACATTGCTCATCGACAAACATCTAAGTATTCTACGAACAATCTGAAAAAATGTAATGTTCCTTGATGGTCTGATCAAAACTAGCTGAATATTTTTTTGGAAAAAATAAAACAATGAGGTTTTCTAATCTATAAAACAGTGACCACCTGTTAAATTTCATTGTTCTTGGACAGACATGTATGGTATTCCTTCACGCCTTGATGCTTTGTTAGCAGAACAGTTTGCCTAATTAAATTCTTAGAAAGTTTTTACGCTTGCAAAAACGAGAGTCAGGTTATGTAATTTTCTTTTTGGTAATATCAACTATAATACAGTTTACACCTGTTCAGTTTCATTGTTCTAAGACAGACATTTATTATAATCTTTCATGCTTTGATGTTTTCATAGAAAAGCAATCAGAAGACGGAGCTTTTCAGCCCTCCTGGCTAAATTTTGGCTAAATTGATTTTTTGTCTCTAATAGAGCTTTTTTAAAGCTTGTGTCTCGTTATGTAAAAAAATCATTAAGAACTGCCACAACTATTCATCCGAAATTACGAGATAGAAAATTGCTCAACTTAACTTAACCTTTCTAAAGTATGGCCGGAGAGTTTGTTAAAAATAACGCAAAGAACTTAAACTAATCAATAACCATTTAATAAACAAAACGAAAATGGTTCGATAACTTGATATCACGCCACCGGCACCAGCTTTGACGAGGATTTTAAAAAATTAACTCAGTCTGTAAAGAGCTGTGGGACATTTAATTGTTCAAATATGCCACATCTAAAATAAGAACTTAGCACACAACACTCGTACAGTTCCTTTTACATGCAGTGCCAAAAGTCGGTTGCTCTTCTGATTTAAATAAACCAAGAATTTGAAGGTTGTTAACCGAACAAATGTTTTTGATTATGATCCAAACAGCACACTTTTAATTCTCTAAAGCGGATCAGCATTTGGCTTATTGATTTGATAAATAAACTACCAAAATATTACCTTTTGTCGATCTAGCATGTGCGTAGCACACGAATGCGAGGACTAGGAGAAATATTAATTTGGAATTCATCTTGCCTGTAAGAGAAAACAGAACAAAATTAGCCTCAAGAAATCTTTGGAAACTTAGGGACAAATTTATTGAACAATGTTATGACGAGAAGAGTGATTAATACTAAGTAATGTGGAAAATAGGGTAATTGCTCCAATTAAAGCCACCCAGGATCTCGGTGAAAATACAGATTTTGTTGAAAAACAAAATAATAATATTATGGTTACCGATAAAGTAATATTTTGTCTAGGACAAGGAAATTTTACATAACTTTTAAGCGAATTGATGGAAGATAATGATCAGGAAATCAAACAGTAAAATGTTCGCTCACCTCTTTTCTCTGCCCTGACAGAATGTAGTAAGATGTGACCTAGCTCTGCGAGATAGTAGTATTTACAATGATGAAAGTAATTAATTTTAAATGCATTTCTTTGCGGTGTTGGTCTGTGATTGGGCAGCAACTTCACGAGGGGCAGGTGATGTCAGGTTGTTGAAACGCCCCTTTCTGTGCCACTGAACTGATAAGCAGTTTTGTGGGTTCCGAGACAAACCCACTTATACGCTTGAGTTGATGGCATTGTGCGCTGTTTTTTTAGTATCTTTTATTTTTTTATAAAGCGCGGTTTCAGATTTAGCTTGAAGGAATTCGAGTACGTTTAAAGGTAAAAGGTATAAATTTCAATGTGTTTTATATAAAAAAATGTGCGTAATTCGGATGAAACCTCTAGAAGTGACTTAACCTTCCATGAAGTACATTAAACCAGAATGGTTTATTTCGCGTTGATTCATGCATGTTTAATACACCTTATCTAATAAAACAACAAGGATCAGCAAATAACACTGACAGATATTCAAGTAAAACAAGCAGCTTAAATCAACAAATTCAGTGAACCAACTAAGAATATAATCAGAGACAAAATATAAAGAGCGCTCTGAGCTAGGTCCACCAGTCGCTCATTTTCAAGAAATCTTTATCCAGGTAAAACCCGGATATAGATAACAGCGTGTGCCGGTTTTTATGCCCTTTTCGACATCCTTTGTGATTACCTCCTTTATAATTCTTGTCACTTTGAATTTCATGGTAACCTTATGCTCCGTCCTTGTCTCTACATCGGTTTGAAATGGTTTAAGGGGAGCAGGGATGGCGTAGTGGTGAGAACGCTCGCCTTCCACCAATGTGGCCCGGGTTCGATTCCCGGACTCGGCGTCATAAGCGGGTTGAGTTTGTTGATTCTCTGCTCAACTCCGACATGTTTTTTTTCCGGTACTCCGGTTTTCCCCTCTCCCCAAACACCAACATTTGATTTGATTTGATTTGATTTGACTTGAGGCTGATTTGATTTAGTCGCCCCAATTTGTAGAGTGTCTGTGTTCAGCTAGTAAATTTGAAACTTAAATAAAGTGATTATTATTAATCTTCCAAACTGTAGAAGATGGGAAATTAACATATGTAAAATAAAGATGTGTTATGCCAAATTTAGTATCATTTTGGAGAGTCCATGAAGAGTTAGCATAATTTACATGTCTCATCTTAAAGGTTTAATTCACTCAACTTCAAAGCTTGTTTGTTATTTCAATATAGTGTAACCGGTTTTAGCACAAAAAGGGAATTCGAGTCATTCGATTTGTTTTAGTCTTTTTCCACTTTCTGGTACTGATTTGATTAAAAGTATATTTATTTTTATAATACTTACGATTCACTGAGACACTAACTTCATTTATTAACACCGACATGTTTACCAAGGCAAACGAGCTGAAATAGTGTATCTTCCAATCTAGTCTGATGAGAAACCCCGACAGCTTTATGGCCTCATTTTTTGTAATAAGAAAAGTAACTTTGAAAGTGATTCATATCTGTTTCTATCGGTGATTCAACTGTCAAGGTTGAGTTGTTTTAGAATAAATTTTCTTGATTTCATGGCTTTAGGATTACTTTGATTTATTGTTAATTGCCGCTGAAACTTAAAAACAGTGCTTAATTCTCTGCCTTTCCAATGTTTAACACAAACAAATGGAAAATAAATAACAAATACTGCTGGTTGTCGTGGTTTGGGCGCGGTTTTAAAAATTAATAACGACCTCTTAAATAAGCTATTTTAGCGACAAATGTTGAGTAAAATTACCCTGGAAAATACCAGCACCTGAATCAAGCGATAAAAAAGAAAGATGCAACTGAACTCAGGTTGCATCGCCAGAGGCAAAACGGGGGTAATTACTATACTGGGTTCAAGTGGCCTCTAGCGCTTGCACATTACAACGCGTGCCGGCCGTCTTTAAGATGAGGTGCAACGTTTTGTTTTAGTTATATACTCAGCCCTTCAACGAGGCTTCAGTAAGAACACTAACGTAGTTAACCTTTCTGTTATAAACCTGGTGCTAGGGTGAAATATTTTACCAGGAGCACAATACCGGAGGTCAAAAAGGGTAAGTATAGACAACGATCTCGCAGTGTTTTGTTGTTAGGTAGCGGAGTGGGGACTGGAGACCAAGAATCCGCGAAGGGATCAGACAGTGACGGTTACGTTGGGTTGGAAGGTTTATGGTAGCGATATGTTCTTGCTTTCAAAGCTGGTTTTGCTGTATATTAAATTAGCATTAGTAACTGATTCAAATGAACTATAATTCACCTGCTGCTGCTTTTTCCGACCATTTGCATGTGATATAAACAAAGCGATTTTCTCAGTGAGTGTTAATGTTCCTCATTTTGTAATCGACAGAGAGCAGAATATCACAAGGGAGGTCAAAGAATTTTTATTACCTTACATAAATGCTCTTTTCAAAGAAATTTTGAGGAGTTTGATATGTGGAATGCTAGTTGAAATTAAGGGTACACTGTATATGGATACCTTCGATACCGGCCATCTTACCTTACTATACTAAAAATAATTAACATGTTGAATAAAGTTAGAAAACTTAAACTGAGGTAAATTTCTGTCCATTCCGTAGTTTTCGAAATTTAACCAATAACTGTTCCATGAAGGGAAAACAAATAAAAGTTTGCCTTTTGTTACGTGACATCAAAATCTTATGGGAAGAAGCTAGAACACCTTGTACTGTGTCGTAACTACTTGAGACGGGCTAAAAGTAACGTAAAGTCTAGACATGTCGTTAACAATAAAGGAGAAAGAAACTTTGTAATTTCTGTTGGTTGACGTATTGTTCTTGAGTGGACAGAACTAACGCACACTCGACATTTGCAGAGCAGAATCAGTCTGCGCTCGACAGGTTCAGACAGGTTCCTCAGTTTCTTCAAGAGTTTAGCGCTTCTTGCACTAGGTAGTAAATTATTAGATGACAACAGAGAATTTAGAAAAAGGTTTGATTATGGTGTGCAGTTAAAAATGCAAGAGAAAGAGGTGCTCGAGTATCGTGAAAAAGTCCTTCCATTCCCGTGTATTCTACTCTTTGATAACCATCACACGGTTAAAAGCTTTACGGGTGTATTTAATTTAAAATGAGAATTTTGTGGAAATTACATATCAGTCTTACCAAATAACATTTCTTGGCTTGGAATTCTTTAAAACTAACAACACTATACATCGCACACTTTGTTCCAAACCCCGAGAACCAATCCAGCATAGAAACTCTTTGCGATTGATCTCCAATTAAGCTTTAAAGGGAAAAGATCTCAGTTTTAAAAGCTTTGCTGTTAAATTTAGTTTTTGGAATTTAGACATTCAACGAAATGCACGAATCAGTCAATATCTCTCATTTGGTACATCATACATGGTTATAAGCTTGGATTACGGGCGTTATTCACCTTAGCCTCTCCTATCGTTTCCGTTTAAAGTGTAAATTAACCACGTGATTCCTGAGGGGCAGGGAAATATAGTTGAAGGATGACATTTCTCACATGTACTGTGCGCTTACAAAATTACGGTAAACAGGCACACAATAGGGTAAATATTCAAAACTGACAACCATTCCACCATACTTGTCTTTTTTACCTGACGCTCGAGCATTCTTTAGCACAGAATGATGGAATATTTTGGGTAAGCTCCTTCTCAGAGAATTGTCTTTTGCTATGATCTTTCACTGGAAAATAGCTGTGATTAGTTTCCATTACAATATGAGAACTAAAATTTCGTCCATGATCAAAAGCGGTCAGGGTAACTGAGGAAAGAGGTTTTTTTTCCTTACGGATTGAAGATATAAGATCATCAAAGCAAAAACACCAGCCTGATTTAAATTTTTGAAAATTGTCAGTTCTTCATGTTATTTATCAAGTTGCACCATGCCGTCACAATGTGGATTAGATAGCAACATTTGGTGCTTTAGGCTGTCCCTTTTGCAAAATAATAAGATTGAGTCCGACTAGTTACTAAAACTAGTTGCTAAGTTTTGACATAAATGCATTGAAAAATCCCATCGATGACGCTACCTTCGGACTGGTAAAAGCTAAAAATTCCATGGACCGGTCAGCTTTGAAAACGACTTCAAATTCTGGCATGAAGCGAAATGAGAACTGAGAATCGCAGTTGTCAATTTAAATCCTGGAAAAAAGGTAGAGCACTGCACCGGTATCGCAGAGGTCATGGGTTCGAATCCCGTTTAGTCCTGTTCTCGATATTTTCAGTCTTTAACTTCATTACTGCTTACGTTGTGTGTATAATTGTGATCATCAATCATGTCTTCATACCTTTCTCCCCAGTTTAAATATATCTGAAATTTTTTCAGACTTTAATTTCACTACTGCTTAAGTTGTGTACCACTGTGATGTATCTTTCTCGACCGAGAATGGAGAAACTTTGTATTTTCTGTCCCTAGCGTTACCCTCACAAAGTGCTTAGGACTCCTTACTTAAGGACTACCTCAATTACATAACAGTCGCTGAAAGGTGCGTAAAGTCACTCTCCCGTGTCCGTGACGGGTCTGCCCATGACCGCATCGAGATAAAACATTGTAAAATATATGGGTGGGATCTATCTGGTTGATATAATTTTTTAGTGTAGAGTTTTGGACTGGTTTAGACTCACAGTTATTCTCGTCTTTTAATGCTTAAACGGAAAAGCTCTCTGGCTAGTTTTAACGACGAAAGACAGCTTCTTGTACGGGGTAGTAATTTATAGGCTGACGAAACAGAAGCATTGTGAAATCAGAAAAAAGTCGAAAAGGCCTTAAGGCTATATTATGCTTTAAAATGAGATGTGGAATTGGCTTGAAAATATCTAAAACTAACAGCACTAAGTTCGAGTGTTCCAAAACGAGAAGCGAACCACGGCCAGCAGGGCAACTCTATGCGATTGATTTCCAAGCTTCAAAGAAAAATGATCTTAGTTAGATGTTTTGAAAGCTTTACTTTAAAATTTGCTTTAATGCTATGGATGTAGTTAGAGAAATTCACTCATTTGGCACGTCTGCACAAGGTTGGTTTGCAGGCTTTACTCACAATACCTACCACGACGGTTTCCTTGATTTCCATGATGATCGGTTTCTTATGAAGTGCCCTTCATAAACACGAGTGAAGCGACAAAATGGTCTAGCGACCAAACAGAAAACGGCAAATGCATAAATGCCACGAACCGTAGAATTCGTGTATTTTACAAAATATTATTGTCCGCCTTGACAGACAAGAAATCCGGTATAGGTAGACTCTGTAACAGCAGAGATTTGCCAAGCCAGTCGGTCGGAACGGCAACAATGTCTTTGCCTTTCAGTAAATATTCAAAACATTACTTGAAGTGGCTTTAACTGAACAAAAAGACGCAAAGTTTCAACGTTTAAAAGCAGATCCAAGTCGAAAAGCACAGCCAGTTTCTCCGCCATCGTGATGTTGGCACTTTTGATTATGCAAACTCGCTAATTTATTACACCCAGGATTTCAGGGTGTAAAGTGGGCACGTGACCAGCCGATGCCAGGGCCTTTTCCCGCCCCGCCCCCAAGCCAGGGTAAAGGCCCTGGGAACGAGGTTGTCAGGTAGCAAACGTTTGCGAGTGAGAGTCATGCAGATCTCCGAGACATTTGGAAAGAATTTGCTAGTGGTTTCACCAGTTTCTCAGTGGAAAAATTCTTACTGGCAAAACTTTACAAGTGGATTAAAAAGTTAACTTCGAGCCCTGGTATCTCTTTGGAAGAAAAATTTGCCATATGATTTCTGAGGGAGCAAGCGACTTTAAAATCGGGAGATCTCAGCGCGAATATATACGAATGATATTTTTTTCACATGTATTGTATGCTTATGAAGTGGGTTAAAAAGCCAAATTACAGAGTAAGTATTCAAATAGGGTAAAATTCCGTCGTACTTGTCTATAATCTGATTGTCGAAAAAGACGGAATATTGTGGCAAGTCGATTTTGAGAGAGATTTCCCTTAATTACTTTGTTCTTCCCC
>JAHPZR010009438.1:5000-12500 GCA_019787425.1 Platygyra sinensis | reverse complement strand
GTATTTTTAATTTCAAAATCTGCCATAAAATCTTTTTCTATATGACCTGAAGTAAATTAGAGACAGAAACTAATATTGACTTGAAGTTTGTTTGGAATTAAGGAAAAAATCATTTAGGTAGCTTAGCAGAAAAGTGTTGTTCAAGGTGTCAAAGAACACGCAACTGTAGGTGTGACTTTGTCGAGTGTCAGTTGCTGAGTTCTTCATTCAAATACGTACATATTTCTTTATGGGAAAAAGAAGACATTTGCAGAAAGCAAGCTGTCTTTTTGTACTATTTAATATCTAATGCTACAGTTTAAGATTTTAGAAGATGGTTTATACATCAATCTTCTAGTACAGGCATTAGCACCGATCTTAGTCACATCAGCGAAATTCATGACATCTTCATTCTATATTCTGACTTTCTTGACAAGTCATGTGATATATTTAATATTTTTTTCCTGAAATACTCTGAAGAACTATCTGGACATAATAATAACAAATCGTATTGTTGACTTCAGTATATGCATTGTTTTTTTGGATCCAATCTTAATCGAAAATTTGAGATTAGCAGCATAAGCTAACATTAAACTCCTATTCAAGTCAACAATACAGGCAGGTGTCAATAATCATTTTTTCCACTGTATTAGGGGGAAAGCACACTTACATATAATAATGGTTGCTAATTCTTAGCTATACGAAATTGGCAGTTGTAGTTAACACGTATCTAGCTCTGAATGCACCCCAAGAATAAATTGATTCCTTCCGGACGGCTGAGGGCAAAGCGTTACACAGCGAAAAAAGCCAAAATTAATGCTTGGGGCCTACAGTCAACTAACTGGTGGTCCACAAGGCGCCAAAAAATTCACTTTAGACAAAAGCGGACTCGTGAGGAAGACGTAGTAAGGGTGCGATTTGTATCGATAATTTTCCACTAGCCTTGGATATAAAGAAAAAAGGAAAAGAACCAGCGAAACTACAGGAAATTCAGAACGCTGCAAGATTTAAGAATTTACCATAAAATGATTCTGAAAAATTCTGGAACTCAGAGCTTGCAACTCAGGGTAAGTTTCACACTCAACTAACTATCACCATCGATGTAGAGGCTAGGATTTTTTATTTCTTCTGAGCTGTTGCTGTTGACCAAAGGCTTTATATTCTGTAATGACACAGCCCCTTACGTGCTCCCCGTATTTTTGTCATGTTAGGGAATGACGTGTGACAGTGAAACATTAGAGATCTAAAGAATGACCTTTACGGCAGACAGGGAAAAGGCAAAATTAAACTACTGCAGTTTTTACGTCAAGGTAGGGAGAATATTTGCATTTGCTGTGAAGAGCAGATTTTTTAAACTTTCGTTTTTGTGTTGTATTGATTTACACACCTGATTTAAGCGTTCGAGGAAAAGGAATTAAAATCAGAGCCAAGTCTACCGTTGATCTTTCATGTAAACATCTTTCTTAAACACAATATTTAAATAATATATGGACTAAGGCCAGCCTAAAAGCGTAGCTCCTTGGCCGGGTTGTTCAGTGCCCGAATGAGCTAACCAGGAAAAGGTAGAATGTTGATTTGAGTTTTG
This sequence comes from Platygyra sinensis, assembly GCA_019787425.1. Classification (NCBI taxonomy): domain Eukaryota; kingdom Metazoa; phylum Cnidaria; class Anthozoa; order Scleractinia; family Merulinidae; genus Platygyra; species Platygyra sinensis. The sequence goes on along the minus strand of JAHPZR010009438.1, from coordinate 10,936 downwards.
TAACTTTGCGGTGAGGTTTTCTGTTTACTGTTTGACTTTCTGTTTTGAGATTTCTAATCACTATATACACAAAACAAAGCAGAAAAAATATTTGTATAGAAGAAAAAGTTATAATTCGAATAATCCTGGGCTAGCGTTAACGGGCTTCCGAACAATCCTGCCCTGTTTTCAACAGGTGAACTTTACATGAGCCTGCGATCCAATCGAAACCAGCACTTGGTCAGCAATCAACTTCAAAAAAACCAGATGACCTCGATGAGTTGTAGCCCTGAGCCCGCGATATGGTGACCTGATACTGGTCAGCAGATACCTTGTTTTGACAGGTGTCAGTTGATCATAACAGATGTCCAATATCAAAGAAGTACACAGTAAACCAAGGCTGCATGTCTCTGTCAACCCATTATTTGGAGTATGGCCGCCATGTCGTCGTCGTGCATACGCGCCCACGAGCAATACTGTTGTACATGTCTTGGGTTTCTTTTTCCCCATATGGTTATGGTTATGGTTATGGGGCTCCGCTTGGCGGTCTTTCGGGCCGCCGGAGCTCCGCTATTAGTGTATTCTTAAATTGACAATTATTTTGTTCGATTGATTCCGTCGGTTTTAATTCTTTAACGTTTTAAAGACGATAAAATTTCAAATTGGTGGTGAACAACAGTTTGCATTTCTTTCCATCACTTTATCTGATAATGAGACAATTATGGTATCAAGCACCCAAATTGATGGTTAAGAAGTTAAAGTCATGCTTCCTATAGCGCAGGTAACCTAGAAACAATTTAGCCTAGAAAAAAATATTCTTATACCTTATGTTCTTTAAACGTGAATAAAGAGCTCAGTGACGCCCATGTGCTACTGTAGAATTTCAATGACCATAATAAGGTGAACTTCTTTTGCAAAAAAAAATCTTTGGACGTAGTTCAGAGTCAAAGTCAATTTGTAAACTTAGGAAGGCTCTAAACAGCCAACGTTGAATCTCTTTTCAATGGTAATTCGACGATTCATTGCGTTCCTCTATTTCCTCTATTTCCAATGCATATGGTCAAAGTTCTCCATTTCTTGAGATTTAAAGTTGTAGTACACAGTGCAATGTTTACGATGGACATTATTGTAGTGATCGCCGCGATCTGACTAAAGATTAGCCCGGGAGGTGGAGGGAGGTACTCTACAAAGGTCTATAAGGGAAGGCTTCTCCCCGGCGTCCAACCCCTTGCCCTTTGGTGTACAGAAAAGGTCTCTTTTAACATGCTTTCATAACCGGCCAGTATAACGAGGAAATCATCAAAAGGGAGATCTTCTTGTCATTTTCATGTATTGCTAAGTAAATTAAGTGACATAGCCATAAAATGCGTCTGAAAAAGTCTTTTAATTGGAGGCCCTAGACTAAATGACATATCTTCCTACCCTTTGACAAACCTCAACTTGTGAAATCGATCCCTACCCTATTCATTCGGGTGGGGCCTCTCCGTATAGGCCATTATAAGGAGAGCCCCTCTTGGGAAAGGGGCTTTCATATAAGTAATACGATCGCTTAGATTCAGTAACGCAGTGTAACATCGAGACTACAACACAAAAGGCTTTTTGTAGTGCAAACATCTTTTATTAACAATCTGCTTGACAACAGATTTCTCTAAAACAGAAAAAATGGGTCTTATTTATCCTAAGCTTAAATTTGATCTGCTGCAGCAGCAAGTTTTCGTTGTCGCTCTGCTTCCTTTCAGCTCGTCTAACCACAACAAGCAGGGGCTGCAGGTGGTCCGGGAGGTCCGGGGGGTCCCGGGGGTCCGATGAGTCCTGGTGCACCGTTAAGTCCGGGGCATCCCTTAAGACCGGGGCATCCGGCAGGTCCGACTGGTCCCATAAGTCCTGGCGGCCCAGGTGGTCCAGGAAGGGCAGGTTTACCAGGAAGTCCAACTGGTCCAGGTGCTCCGACTGCCCCTGGGGGTCCCTTCCATCCGGGGCATCCAGTAGCTCCAGGTGGACCGGCGCAGCCAAGAGCCCCGGGAGGACCTGCTAGTCCGGGAGGTCCTGGTAGACCTGGTGCTGGAACGGGAGGTGGTGGAGGTGGTGGACAACACCGCTTGGAAGCTAAAAAATACACATATTCATTTAGATGGCGCACTTTTCCACAATGTCAAGAGGATCCTGTATAAGTATTTTCCAGTTGTGCTGGTACATATTTTCTTACTTAAACAACTTCAGTCAACAATTTAAGCAAAGCACCTGAGGCTTAATAGCATCTCGCAAATGTCAAAAGAAAAGTAATGGTGTATGCCGTGTGAATTTCACAAGGCGTGGTCATCTCACTATTGTGTTTCGAGACCGATCTTTGCTGTATAAACGTTTCAACATCTGATTCGATTTTTTCAATGTCGATATGTAAATTTTTTGTTTTAGAAACTGGGTTGGCTTGCAATGATTTTAAACTCGAAGTTTTAACATTTGAATCACGTTGTTTTATTATTTTCAGGAGCTCAACAGTAACGATCAGTAACGTTAACATCCGAAATGTTACGCGAAGGAAGAAGAAAAAAATCGACGTAATCACACGGATTCTTATCACTTTTTACGCTAAGCGACCACACCTTCTAGAAAATACAGTTAAACTCCCATTAGGCGGCCATTAGTCAAAGTCCCGATGAGTGCTCTGCTATTGTTTTCACCTCTATTAAAGGGCCACTGTTTGACTGCATTAGAACATTAGTGAGTTCAGTTTTATTTACAACTGAAAATTATCAGGTACCTGGCAACATTGCTCTCTATGAAACGGTCAACTCCTTTTAAGCGGCCACTATCCATTTCCCCCGCGTTTTGCCGTTTAATAAGTGTTCGACTGCATTAGAACATTAGCTAGTTGTTTTTATTTACAACTGAAAATTATCAGGTACCTGGTAACATTGGTCTTAAAATAAATAAAACAATAAATAGCTTGTACTTTATTTTTTTTCAACGCCCGTGATTTGTTGTCACTTATTTCCAACTAGCCACTACTTGAAGACACCTAATGGCTTACTGTAGAATTTTTTTTGCCAAAGGTAAAATGCTTTCCAACAAACCCAGCCAACGAATCTCTATTAACTAAGTGACCACCCTTTCATCAAACAACGGAAAGTGGTCGCTTCGGCGAGGTTCTATTATATTCGATAATAAAACCATAAGCCATGAGTTAAAGGGAATGACGAAAAGTCGATGATTAATACCAGGGATTAAATAGTTTGAGCTCAAAACGCAATATGTAATAAATAATTAGCACAAGCGAAAAGTTCAGTTACTGCTGACAAAACTGCTATCTGAGATCATTCTTTACATTGTTTTCTCCTTTACACTGTTGGAAGCACTCATAACAAATGTGAAGTAATAAGACATCATAACCTAGTGATGTATTGTAAACATGCTCTCTTCGTGGGGATCCCATTTTTCTTCAGATCAAAAATTGCGTTATAAAAAAGTCCTTTTAAAAAGTCCTGGTTCATTTAAGAGCTGCCTGCATTTACTCACTAATCATGATGCAAATAACAATGTTTTTACTTTTAATACTGTTTTTCAGGTACAAGAATAATATCTGACAGTCAAAACCCTCGGGTTCTGACTGTCAGCTATTATTCTTGTACCAAATTGCGACTAAGTGCAATAGATAGAACTCGCAAAAGCTCAGTTTTCGAGTAAAAATCCTGCTTAAAAAAGACTCGCTTTGCCATGACCTTAAATGATCATTATTCTCTCGTCGTTACGTTTCAACATGTATGTTCTGGTATGCAAAATTAGCCGGCTCCTGGACAAACACTAGGGCCACACTTTCCTTGGAGTAACTGCTCAGCTTGTAAATGACTATTCAAGGCACAATAAGATTCTACCTGCGGTTGTCCTACTTGTGGAAGTAAAATTAATTTATCGTTTTTTTTTCTTAAATCCTCGATATGTAGATAAGAACGAAAACATGTGATTAAGACCCTGTCAAGTTTAATTTTAAAAGCCATTCAAAAGGACGATTTCTTCTGAGGCTGTAATCTGTTATTTAGGAGAAAGGCTACTTCGAAAAAAATCGATCTAGTAAGGCAACCGAGCCGCACTGTGAATAATTTGGCGTAGTTCAAGTGCAAGACGGGTAAATCTTTGAACAGTTTACAAAATTTCGTTGCTGTTAAGAGCTTCTTCTTTTGTTCCGCTACTGAAATTGCTTGTTATAAGAAGCACCAGTAAATTACTTTAAAGTTATATTCCAACAACTTGTGTCGAACAAATTCTGGATCTACCTTTCAATACCAATACTAATTACCATACCTTCTAAGGACCTTGCGGCCGCAAAGGCGATTAAAAGAGCAGTAACACACAGAATTAGATGGAATTTCATCTTTCTGTCGACGAAAAAAAGGTTTTATTAGGTGTATGTTTGCCTAGAGGAGAAAAGAGATTAGAAACTATCAACAAAGAATCTTAAAAAAGATGTGGTAAAAATATTCTAGTACTTCTCCGAGACAGGACATATTAATTATGTTAATGAATGTTTAAATAATATTTCTACTAAAAAAGAAGGAATCATAAAGCTTGTGCAGAAATTTTCTGATTACTTCTAAGAAGTTGTGCCGTAACGAACTATAGTTATAGAACAGATGGTAGATTAATGTGAATGTCTTACCTCAAAGGTCCTTACAGAGCTGTTAACTGTCTTGACCGCTCAAAGCACGCAACGTTTATTTGACCTTTACATTAAATCTTAATTATTTTGGAATTACGTTTAGGCCACCTGCTAAATTTCTGGTCTTGTATTGGTGTGTTGCGTTTGTTATTAATTCCGCTAGTTTCGCGCTTAAGTTGTTTTTTATCCCAACATAGCCCTCTTAAAGAAAGAATTTGTTTTCAATTTGTTTTAGGAATCTTAATGCGCAGAACTAACACCCTTGATAGAAAAAAAAATGGAAAAATTAAGACAATCAGCATTGTTTGCAGGAATTGCTAAGAAAACGTCAAACTACCGGCGAGTAAATGAGCGTTCTTTTTTTGTCTAGTTGTGGTTTATTTAGTTGTTTTCATATTTAGAGACGAAGGACAGGTAGACAAAGAATAAGAAACGGTGTAAATTTTACTTTGATTAATGGAATAAAAAGTGGTTAAATACTACGCATAAAAAATGCCACTTTTGCATAAAGTGGTAAAGGGCGTTTCCCATCTACGGCCGAATATCTGCGCCCACAAAGTTAAATTTTAGAGACGATAATTAGGCCTGGCACCTGTTTCCACATGCACGCAATGCTAAACAATCGTCGTTCAGTCGCGGCTTGTTATCCAAAAAGATGACTGCCTAGGGCGGGGAAGTTGATCTGGAGTGTCAAAAGAGATACTGTAACAAGGGGATTAAACACAAAAACGCTACACTAGGCCAGTTTGGAGAAGGGTAGATTTGAATAAAGGTCTAGATTACAACTATTCAAGATATTCTCGTCAAAGACAATCTGATCTTACAATTGCACGAGACGTCTTATTTACGGCTTAAAACTTTGATAAACAAAGCACGAAAATTTGAAGGTTAACTGAAAAGACCGACACGCAGTAGCATTAGTATGGACAGAGTTTTAATGCTTAGAAATCACCTCAGAAATCGACTTAGTTGATTACGAAGGAGCGAGTTTAATCGGGCATAAATGAATCGTCATTGTCATTTTTAGCTTGAAGAAACTGAACTTAGCAAGGCTGACTGTACGGCTGGGGTTAACTGTTTTATATATTTCCCAATATTTCGTCAGTCACGGCCTGACTTCTTCAGGGAATGTTTACAACTGACAAAACACGTTACAATTTAAACAACCAAGATAAAAGCCTATAGCATAACAATAAAAAGTGGACTGGTGACGGTAAAACAAGCAAGCAAACAAGACAACACAAATAGAAATCAATAAAAAGTAGCCCGTTGAAATAAACCAATGATTGACAAAATAAAACGA
>JAHPZR010009433.1:15000-18083 GCA_019787425.1 Platygyra sinensis | reverse complement strand
TTTTGCCCCCATACAGTTTCGTCATATTTTGTTTTTGTCCTACTTTTCTTTTGTGTAGACGAAATGAAAAAAACAGTTCAAAAAAGAAGAAAACTAAGGTGGCAAAAAATTCAGTTTCAAGTTCAACAAAATCTACAAATGGAAAAAATGGTTGTAGTCTCGAATCCGACAATACAGGGTAAGCATAATGTATGTAGCTTGAAACCATCTGCCTTATACACAAAACTGCTTAAGTTTTGTTTGTAAGACGGAGTTTTTTTTTTAATTATAATTAGTTATAAATGTAGTAGGCTCGAAGATATTAGCACTTGGGTGCTACTCTGTAAATTTGAGGGTAAATAATTTAGCTTATTGATTGATTGAAAAGTTTGCAACCAAACTAATGCATCAAACACTTGCATAGTGTTCGTACGTACCAATATTAGGTGAATCAGCAAAAAAACTTGATACAAATCTTGAATACTGACCACATTTAGTGACTGGAGGATTCATTCTTACATGTACCATGAATAAATCTAAAAACAATGTCTTTTCATGAATGTTTAACAATAATTTTGGCTTAATTATAACAACAGAAAAACAATACCTGTCACTCTTGGAAAATGGCCACTAATATTTGAATTGACCATTGGTCCTTTAAATAGCAGCAACTTCTGAAAAAATAACTTGAAATTAACAATAACTGAATGGTGCAATTTCCAGACTAAACAGTTTATATTGAACATTCGGTGATTCCAGAAATTATCCATACCTATTCCATTGTGGTTATGCAAACACCTGCCCTCCCTCCTCCTCCATTTTTGTATTATTTTGTTCATTTAGTTTTATTTGCATTTTTTGTTAGTTCACTCAAACTGTATCCCAAATTCCAACTTTTACTCAAAGTCCAACTCAAACTTGAATCCAAACTTGATGGTTCAGGATTCCCAGTAATTACGCTGTAATAAACTCAACTGGGGCCACCCAACCTTTTTCGCGAATCACAAGATGAGCTCAGAACAAAAGAATCAGAGTATTTCGTTTATTTTGGACCAATCACAAACGAGGGACTTGCCGTGAAAGGTTGTTTATTTCCATTAGCAAAAAGACAAACTAAATATTTACTGTAAGGCACCACAAATTTCAAGACTAAAACAGACCAAACACAAAATTAATACAAATAGATTACTTCATAGAAAGTGCGACGTACGGATTTTTATTCACGAGTTGCAAAACTTTGCAAAACGAACGAGTGAGCGCAGCGAACGAGTGAGTTTTCAAAGTTTTGCAACGAGTGAATAAAAATCCGTACAAAGCACTTTCTATGCTGTAATCTGTTTATTGTATATATAACGAGAATTAAACACAACCATTCAGTTTTAGCTTTTTTCCGGCACCATAAGTTTACATGCAGAACGCTGAGAACGTAATGAATGACCGAGCGTAATGAAAAACAAATCCGCTTTCCAGTCCAGATATAGGCGTACAACGAGCCTACACAAGCTTAAATATAATAGGGGAGAATTCGTAAATACATAGTGAGAAATCTTTTCGTTTGTCCATAATTACTGTCAGATTCAATCATGTCATGGCGACGTTTCGCGCTGTGCAAAGACAAATTCGGACTCTGTTGACTTACACTGTACTGTTTAAATTTGAATGTTCCTCCTTGAATGTTGTTGGCTTTCTGATGTTAAATTTACTTCCTCGGTTTCTTGAATGGCTATTGATTCTCAAACTGAAGTTCTAGCGCTCAAGATATTTGTTAGATATATTCCATTGCTGTTTTTCCGAAAGTGAAGTAAAACGGGAACCGAAGCCATGTTATCGAGACACAAACTTCAAGCGGACGCTGATTTCAAGCCCGCGCTTCTCGGAAGCCATTAGAGTGCTTAACTCTGATTGGCTTAGTGATTCTATCATGAACGGTGATTGGTTATATTTTTCACATGTGAAGAACGCTATACGCAAACCTGATTGGACGTATCGCTTTTTTCACCGGTGAAATATAGCACATATAGAATTCTATTTGCAAGGTTTATTGCCTAAAATTCTCGCTATATATACAATAAATATTTTATCAGATGATGGTTTGACTGAAGATACAACTTTGAAGGCTGATAAATTTTTACAACCTGTAACATTACTGACATAATAATTCAAACAGATTTAATTATTATTATCATCCTTACTACATATTACAGGACGTTCTGTGTAGGTTATCATACGGTTTTGAGCTCAATTTGGAATCAATTTGCAAGAGCAAGTTTTTCAAACTGCTGAAATTCTCCCAAGCTGCTTCGGAAAGTGCAGTTTCACTAAACATTCACAAGTGCAACAGGTCATTTTTATTTCGTGAATAAATTGTGTTCGATAGTACGTTTCATAGTGTTTTGTCTTCAAAATTCCTGCTGTCATCCTATCGAAATATTTGTGTTTCCTCTCTGCCATTCTGCTGTATGTTCTCTGGATATTCATTATGTGAGTAAAATTGTGTTAGTGATGTCGTTTTGTCCAAACTTCCTGGCAGTCATTCTGTACATACATGTGTGTTAACTCTGTCATCCTGGACGTTCCCGGCCGTCATTCGGTAGATATAATTGTGTTTAGTACGTTTCGTCTCCATAATTCCCGGTCCACAGGTTTACAGTAAATATATTTGTTGAACTCTTCCAGGCTGCCATTCAGTAAACATATTTGCGTTGAATTTGTCTTTACCATTCAAGGCTCACATTTGGTTTGTAAATATATTTAGCCTGTTTCTCAAAATTTTTGGGTGCCATTCAGAAAATATTTGCCTTTTCGGTGATGAAAATGAACAACATTTCATCGTAAATAAAAGCGAGGCAATCCACTTTCACTTTGCCTTTCGCATCAATTCCCAGTCAGATTTGACCTCATTTGTATTTGGTCCGAAATGAACGAACTCTGATTCTTTTGTTCTGAACTTGTTTGGGATTGGCAGAAAAACATTGGGTGGCCCCAGTTGAGTTCGTTACCAGGGGGCGAAAAAGACGGTGTCCACTTGCCCCAGACAAGTGGTTTTGGCCAGTGGACAAGTGGGTTATCAATCTTCTTGTCCTTTGGACAAGTGAATCTTCAGA
>JAHPZR010009433.1:0-12500 GCA_019787425.1 Platygyra sinensis | reverse complement strand
ATTAACAATGGTAATTGAACTGAGTGGAGTGCAATTTGGTCTGAAATTTATACGTGTTTCAAAATCGAACGAGCGCGCAGTGCGAGTTCAATTTGAAATTTAACAAGTTTGATTTCAGACCAAACTTGCACGACCGGAAGGTTAATTACCACTTTATTAGATCCATTTTGAAATCGGGCAATTCAATAGCCTACAGTGTAAATACAAGAACTACAAGATTTTGGTCAGTACCAATATTTATTGAACCAAATTGCCAAATTTGTCAAACAATGGCTTTTTTGTCTTTCATTTTTCTGCAATGTGACTGGTTAGTTTAAAAAAGCCTTAAAATCTGATTGGCTGTTTTGTTTTACTGTCCCATTCTCATTGGCTGAGAAAAAGATGCAATTTAGAGCAAAAGAGAGTGCGATTCATGAATAAATCGCACTGCTGAGAGCCAATCACATTGCAAGAATAACCAGTGATGTCAAATGGATTTAATAAATAAAGAAGACAGTTTTCCAAGTTTGAGAGATATTCCTCGAAATTTTTAGTACAAAATTATAGAGCCTAGTTTAGAGCCACCACGTTGGAGGACCTCCAAAAATAATATAAACATCTGGAACTTACTTTGGCTATCAAGTCGACTGACTACATGTATCTAAATCAACCAAAAGACAATACAATGGCTAAAAATCACGAGATAAGTATATATTTTTCGACAAACACTTTCTTAGCTTTGTCATGCCCCACCATGACACCAAAATTCAAAATGGACTGGTTTCCAAATGAAGGATGCTATATTGAGCTGGAGAGTGTTAACATATAAATTTAATACTTCTTATTCCTGACGAGGATAAAACCTTTAATTAGTGGCTCTTTAGCTTTGGATTCGAGAATTTGATGACATCACATGAACACACTCTCTGAGGAAGCCACTGAAACTCAGGTAATTGATGTGGAAAAGACAAAGGTATCCGATTATGACAAGTGAAACTGAAAACCTGTAACTGGACACTTACATGATCACACACTGATTATGTGACAAATAGACATGCTGAGAATGGCTGAAATCAAGAACCTTGGTATGATTAGAAATTATAACTGTTCAAACTAAAACACAGTAAATGCTCAGGCACCGCCAGTGAATAAATTATCTCAAAAACATAACCAACTACGGGTCTCAGAGTGATTATTCCACTATCAATTATATATTTTTTATAGTAAACTGAGTCAATAATGTCATAATTTTAAATTTGCTTAAGATGTTATTGTAAAATTTACAATAACATCTTAAGCAAATTTAAAATTATGACATTAATGACTTATGACATTAATTATGACTTAATGTTATTGCCCTCTATTGTCACTAATAGATTACTACACGTCTTTCCATACGTGTAGTCTGTGGAAGAAAGAGCATAGGAAACAAGGGCTCATAGAAAATGATTCATGTAGGATGAGGGGTGGGTTAATACTTGATAGGCATAGAAATAAATTCCACCTTTAATTAATCTCTGTCATTTCCTCTCCAGCCTCAAATCCTCAAAGAAATGGAACTCAATCCTCAAAGCTGGAAGTACAAAAAAGTGTGGCTGTTTTAATTTATGTATTAGGTCTACATACAGATGTATTGATTGCCTCAGTAGTCATAATAATGTCCTACCTTTAAGGTGGTTGGAAACAGTTTCCAGTACTTTCCAAGACTTGCAGTTTGATGGGTCATTATAACCACTCTATACTAGTTGACGCCAAAATCATAGTATCAACAAACTGCCCAATCATCAGGGAGTAAGTTGCTGTTAATTTTGTGTCACAATAGGTTACCAAAGCAACAATATGACCTGCTAAAAACACCCTTAATTTTAGCTTTAAGCACTTATAACTAAAAAACGAGCTCAGTGACCCCCATATATTATTATAGAATTGTAATCAGCATGATAAGATGCAACTTTTTGCAAAGTTTAAAAAAATTCTGCAAAGGGGGGTCAAGGTCACCTTAACTTTTCGAAAATTTAAGGTGGCTCTGAACCCCCTTCACAGAATTTTTTTGAACTTTGCAAAAAGTTGCATTTTATCATGCTGTTTCAATTCGATAATAAAATATGTGGCTCACCGAGCTCGTTTTTGAGTTATAAGCGCTTAAAGCTAAAATTAAGGGTGTTTTTAGCAAGTCATATTGTTGCAATGGTAACCTATTGTGCCACAAAATTAACAGCCACTTGATTGGGCAGTTTGTTGATACCATCATTTTGGTGTCAACTAGTATAGAGTGGTTATAATGACCCATCAAACTGTCTAGAAAAGTGCTGGAAACTGTTTTCAGCCACCTTAAGCAACAATATAAGCTTCTACACCAATCAATCTGAAATTTCAATTTCTGTCTTCTTCCCAAACCTCTTTGTGAAACATTCTGAAAAGCAATATCTTCTAGAAATGTTAACCACATAAGATCTTATACACTTGGAAACCTTTTAATCTGTTATTTTTCATAAACAACTCCAGTGACATCATATTAAATGCCTGGAACAAATCAGCATAAAGTAGTGTGGTTACAAATTGATTTGTGCATTATTAATGCTTAATGAAAAAAGATGGAGTTTTATATAAATAATTAAATTCCACAGTGAATCTTTCAAGCAATTTGGCATTCAAGATGATTAGTATCATAATGTGATATTTTAACTGACATTCACAAAAAGGAAAGGGATATTCAATAGGAATATTAAGAACAAGGGGATTCTTCAATAATAATTAGTCATTGTTATTGTCATTTGAAATGTTAAGACACAATTCAGAGTTGGACTGACTGGATGCAGACCATGTAAATAATTGCTACAGTTTATATTCTTTAGTTAACTAGAAACATAGTTTCAAAATATTTTTATATTTATGATCCAGTCAGAAAATTATATTTTAATGTTTGGTTTGAGGAATTTTGATACAACTATATTTCATCTAAAAGTTTGAGACGAAGAATACAAAAATACATGTATACATGTAGATCTTTATTTAAAATTGAAATAGAAATGGTTCATTAATTTCTTGGTCTGACAGCTGTCTTTCAGTGTCATTAAATTGCTCTTAAAAGTTGGTTTAAAGCAAAATCAACCAGGATGTGTACTTCTATTATATAAGTGAGGTTAACCTTTAATTTGCTTTTTTACCACTTGCCATGATTGTGGCATTTTTAAGTCTGTTGAGAAAAGTTCATGGTACTTCAAGACCAACAGGTAATGAAAAAGTTTATTTTGATCACTTATGATAGCAAAAGTTTATATTTAGTGAATTTTAATGATTCCAAAGCTAATCATGATTGAAGTTATCATCTACATTTTATTTAATTTTAGGAGACACCCTGTACAAAGCATTGGCTTAATGTCATATACTTTTATGTCTCCTAAAACTCAATGGAACATAGAACTAGCATGAGCTTTTGACATAATGATGGTGCAAGGAAAAAGAATCACAATTTGAAAATCAAAATTAAAAAATGACTTTCCTTTCTTTTTCTCAGTTGCAGTGCATTCATAACGAAATGGAAGACATATAACTTGTGTTTCTATTGAGTTAAATTATAAACACTAGGGAAAGTTTGGAACAGCTCAAAAATGCTGTGGAAACACTTGTGCTCACAATTTTTGTGTTCTGTCAAACTTTCACTAGTGTCACTAAAACTCAATGAAAACAAGCAAAATGATTTAGTCTTTATTTCTTAAATATTTGTCAAGTTCATGAAAAAAATTGCCAGTTGGTAAATGTATCATGACACATTGACATGCATGCACATCCATGCCAGGTTGAATTCTCTGAAATAAATAACTATTATTTTGCTGAATAGAAAGCCTTAAGAAAATGGCAGTTTACAGATCTGAAAATCACTCATCTAACTGACTAGTACATACAGGGCTGGCTGTATCAAAAGGAAACACAACCTGCAGCAACAGCTGGCTACAGTTAGTATGACGTAATTTGTGCATAGTTAAGGCCCTATTTCCCCCAGAGGGAAAAGGACATGATGATGATGATGTTGAATTTGTGCATGGAGTCATTAAAACTATAACTGTTAAATAATACAATAATATTATTATATATAGAGAAAAATTGTGCTTTCTGAGTTAGAGGGATTTTTATTAAATTATATGCAAACTCTAACTTTGCTGCCATTAAAAAAAATATATTGTCTGCTTGTGCCAACAACCCAAAGGGTTTAAAATGCCCGTTTTGGCTTGTCATTAGTGCATCTGGGTATTTTTAGGGTCAATTTCGATGAGTTATGATTGACAGGTAAATTGCAAAACCCATCACTTTTTTGTTGGCTTCTTCATTTACATGTAGGAGTATGCAGAGTAACAGAAAATCTCTGTGAGCCATCAGTTTTGTTATTTCTTTGTGTTTAGAATCCTATACATAGAAATACCTTGATTAATTTAATTGCTGGTCAAATTCCCATTTTCAAAATATGCAGCCCTGTGTTACACAGAGAAGTAATTTAGAAATGGATATATTTTGTTACAACTTAGTAAAAAGAGTTTTCAGAAATAAAATTTCTTCTTTTCATTATAATCACTGTTGCTCCTCCTTGTAATGGTAACACCCTGTGATAAGTAAAGCTCAAAAGACTGGGAAATTGGTGTTGTTTTAATTGTTTATTTCATGTGCTGTTTGATTTACTATACCACTAAAAGTAGTGCCCAGGGCACTTATTTTAAATTTTGGAGAAGATAGCGCTATGAATATTCAACCCTGTGAAAAGACTGTGAAAAATTCATACCATTTTAATGTTGTATTAATAGTATTTTAATAGTGTAGTAATGGGAAATTCATGGATATATTAACTGGAATTTCATGGCCTTATAGGCCATGAGTTTGGGTGCCTTTCAGGGTCATGATAAAACAATGATTTAGTTAAAAGTCATGGTTTTTTTCATGACAATACTAACAGGTTTTACATTGCTATGAAATGACCATGATTTTTCCAAATTAAAAGACCAGTATTTTCATGGTCATTTCAGAGTGCAATTTTCACATGATTTTCATGGGGCTTTGCTTTCATGGCCTATGAAATTACAGTGAAAGGCACCCCAACTAATGGCTATGATTTTTTTAGTAATAGTAATTGGACCGAGTGGAGTACAATTCAGGGAGTAATCGAGCGAGTAATTTCAAAACCGGACGAGCGCGAAGCGCGAGGCCGATTTGAAATTACGAGCACGATTTCTCCCTGAATTGTACGACACGAGGTCCAATTACTAATTAATCGTATCTATAACAAATTTCGGAAAAAATGTCTTCTGAGAACCTTTTTTGAGCGAAAACGTATGTAGCGCTTTTCCTAAGTTTTGAAAACTGTAGAAAACATTGCTAAGGAAGCCATTGAAGCGCGCGTAATTGGCGTGAAAATCACGTGGGTATCCAATTACAGGTGTCCGATTACAAAAAGTTCAAATCGGACAGCTGTAATTGTACACCCACGTGATCGCACGCCGATTACGTGACAAATAGGCGCGCGGAGAACCAATCACGATCGAGAATTTTGTTATAGATACTATTAATGGTATTATCATGCCAATTTCACATTTCAGTCAATGCACCATTAAAATGTCATGAATATGATTTCCACTGCATTTTCACCGTGTTTAAACCTGTGAATATTCCATATGATCGATATAGCCCTTTACCTACTGCACTTGTGTAGGGTGCACTTATTCAAGGGAGGCACTCAATCAAGGGGGTGCTTATTTAATTTTGCCCAAATCATGGTTAAATATCATCTTTTAAAATCCCACATTAAGCCCTGGTTTATATAACTTCATAATGGTTTTGGGTGGGCTTATAAACCTGGGGGGTTATATCTGGGGTGCATATAAGCAGAATAAAAATGTCCCCAACCGATGAGGCAAAACATATCCGAGAAACGATTTGAAGCTGACATGCCATGATTAAATTTAGAGCTATGACCTTTGCTATTTTTTGGATATCTGTAAGAGGGTCGTACGGGGGGTGGGGGGGGGGGGCGGTCCTCTGGCACGGTTCACAAACCTAAAATACAGAGGATCATGGCTCACAGACAAAAAAAATTCCGTTTTCCCGAATCACGAAATTTAGAAAGTAAGATACTCTTCTTAATGAACTGTTCTTACATTAGAAACGGTGTTTCAAGGTTCCATATTGCAAATTTCATGCCTAAGGTATGGGTCGCACTTGGGAAAAGTTTTCATCTTTGCCGACCAAAAAACGGCAAAAATTTGAAACCGCAACCGGAAAGGAAAACTTTCACAAAGAAACGGAGGGTCGCACTTGTGGGAGAAAATTGTCAGTAACCAGATATTAGATACCGCGTTGTTTACCAATGTGTTTTCGAAAGACATGATATCGATCACGATCTAAACCGAAACAAGTATGCGTCCCGTTGAAGGAGTGCTCATAGTTACGGTGATTCTTCTTCTCTTCGTTCAGCTTAACCTACAGCAGTTCGTTGTCTTTCCTTGTTGAACGAACGAGGGGCAGACAAATGCTTGACGGTTTTAACAGCGGCCATGAACAGAGGAAGAAATCGACGTTGCCGAAGAATTCTTGCGTTAGGACTTTATCGCTTGGGTCATGGGAATTCATGTGTGAGCATTGGGCCAAAAAAAAGCCAACTCTGTTCATGATTAAAGACCGCGAACTAGAATTGAACTTCCCGCGCGTATCGTTTTTCATGCAACGCTGACAAGCGTTGACAGTTACCTCTGTGATTCCCATTGTTTGGCTCGACTTTTCGAAAATCTGCCTGCCCCACCCAAGCACTACGGCGTCTTTGATGTTTTGCCGTTTCGCAAAGTTTTTGCCAAAAGGAAAAACCTAGGGTCGCACTAGGCAAAGGCCCGCGATGACAGATTTCCACCGCAGAGTAAACAAATTCTGGCAAAGATTTGCCAAGTGCGACCTATGCCTAAGGCACTCTCGATAGACCACTGTGACCATTTGGAGAACTTCCGTCTCAAAATCACATAGAGTTGAGTGTTAATATCACGAATATCCGTTCTTCACGAATCACGCAAAACCTTCAGGTCGCGAATCACAAAGAATAATTTCCTAAATTCACGTTTCATGGAAAATAAAATGAGTTAATCACGCAACATCACGAGAATACCCCTGTATGACCCTCTTGTAAGGAAAAACAAATCTGGGGGGCTTACATCCAGAATGATATCTTTGTTACCAAATAGTTAACAATTACTCACCGAAGTGGAGGTAAATATCAACCACTTTCACCGACACTGAGGTGAATAATTGTTTTAGTATATACGGTTACCACAAGCTGAATAACTAGGAGCCCAAAGAGCAACTTTCTTTATGACAATATTCCGACAAAAGCCATTTTGTTTTTCTTCGGCTGCTCGGAGGTGAATAGTGCCGTGATTTAAACTTTAGAATCAGGTTTTCATGTCAATAAACAGCTCGTGTTGTTTACATGCGAATAATGTATTAATTAAAAAAATCATCCTGAAAAAATTAAGGATTAAGGTATCATGGTAGATGGATTTTTATGAAAAATACGAAAAATCTTTTTTTTCGCTGTTCAAATTGAGAAGACTGAGAAAAATAATTTGCAAAAAGAATGGAGAAAAAAGCTTTTTTACTTTTTACGATAAAGAGAAAAACTATTTTTGATTCTCATGAAATCTCTTACGGCGCGTTGACAGGTCTAATTAAAATTCACCGCCAGTTGTCACATGTAATGCGAATTGCGGTGTGATATTTTATTTGCGCACGCGACCTGTTCTCGATCGGGTACAGTGGAACCTCGATTTAACGAAGCTCTATTTAACGAAGTCCTCGATATAACGAACGATACTCGACGCCCCTGCCAAAATTACAGTAAAATGTATGGAATAGAACCCCGGGAATAGAACCTCGATATAACGAATTCCTCGATATAACGAACATAATCCGGAAGCCCAAACGTAAAAATATACCTTGATATAACGAATTACAATGTCAACACGCGACAGAAGATAAACGCTGAAGAGATCAACAGTCAGCCAATCCTTTAATCCATATGGTAAAGAGACAGCAACCTTTCAGTCAACGGCTTATTATGTGTCATAGGCATTGGCACTATAGTATTTGCACAGAAGTCACCTGTGTTACAAATCAATCATCAACTATGACCTCGATATAACGAACATTTTGGTCGTTTCCCCTCAAATTCGTTATATCGAGGTTTTCGATATAACGAACCCTCCATTTAACGAACAAATTTGGCCGGTCCCCAGCGACTTCGTTAAATCGAGGTTCCACAGTAGTTTCATCGCAAGTTAATTAAGCTTTCGTTCTTGTCAAATTTTCTTTATGTCAGGACGAAAATCCGCAAGAAAACTTCTTGCCCACTTTCGTCTCCGAAGAAGCCGACAAAGGCGAAAATCTGGTGGCTCCTGATCTGAGCGACCGTGGGTCGCATTGTTTTAAAATGAAGCTGACGGTTAAAATACACCAAGTGCTAGTCGCACGAAATTGCTGGAGAACGGACGCGATTCCAAAACTTCCACAGTGAGAGAGTCAAGCATAGATGTACATGTAGACCATGTAGACCTCAAAATTTCCTCTTTTTGGCTTCACGAGGCATATATGGTTTCAAAAAGTGTCTGGAGAACGAAGAAGTCTAAACTCGAACAACATAACACCAATGCCGCCGACGAAATAATGATGGCAGTTTAAATACAAACCTGTTTTTAAAAAAGCTAGTCGGCAGCACTTTTCCACGGGTGGCAGGTGGCGGGTAGCGGGTAGCGGGTGACGGGCAGCGGGTAGCGGGTGGCGGGTAGCGGGTGGCTGGTAGCGGGTGTCGGGTGGCGCAGAGCAATTTGATGGAACTAATCTGTCAATCAAACCGGAATTGAGACGAATTGAGCGATATGAAGCAACTCCTTCATGTACGATTCAATAAGCACGTTGGATGGGCAAATAACTAAAATAATGGCTTTCTTCAATTCGGGTAAGTCGTATATCCCATCGTATTGAGCGCACGGCATATGCCAGGTAGTAACCGGAACAAGAGTGACTTTCCATAGCCGGTCGGCAAGAGCGCCAATATGTCTTTCCTTTGAATATAATTCACGATGCCCTCTTTTTGTTGCGCACTTACTACCTCCACACCATCGAACGATCTAGTGACTTCTGCTGTTGCCTTATCTATATCTTCCGTTCGTACAGCTGTTTTCACGTAAATCATGCAGGAATCATGAACATTGATCGGACAAACACTGTGTTCGAAGTTTTGTTTCATTACTTGCGGGTATTGGGATGAAGAAGCTTTGATCATTTTATGGCACGTTACGTTTCGTAAATTAAGAAGGAGTCTTGAACAGCATTCCATTATTTACTTTGTAAATTTTAGAAAAATGCGAAGAAAAATTTTGTAATAAAAAATTTTTTCTTATAAATGATACAATCCGTCACCCGCTACCCGCCACCCGCAACAGATGGTAGTAAAGATCAGCTGATTCATTGCGTTAAGGCCAACCAATTTTTTACAGCAGGCCAAGACTGGCTAAAGGAGTTGCATTACATAGTTCTTCAAGAGAGATGGGATCCTTTTGAGACTTCTGAGGGACTTTTGCATACATACTTACTGTAAAGTCCTACATTAAAGCATCCCCTGTTAAAAGCCCCCAGAAATAAACCCTCTTAGTATATACCACACAAGTGAATAGTACTTTTCACGCACGCTAATTGGCTAGCTTGGAGGTGATAACCCAAGTACTGTTAGCACTTACCACATTCAACGTGTTCACTTAACACATTTACAAACTGAAACAATGTACAAATCTAATACTACATGACAAAAATTATACATCCTTTGTTGTCTCATTTCTAGTCCTCAAAATGGGGGAGGGGACGAGTACTTTCTTGAAGGGGGTGCTAAATCAAGGATTTACAGTATCTGAAGAATGATAAAACATTGTTGGTTACTGTTACATATTTGTGCACTTTAGCAGAGAGCCTTCTTAATACGGGTACCCGGCCAGACACTCCACTTTTGTCCCAGGACTTTTAATACTTTTAACATTCCTATTTTAATACTTTTAATATTCCTATTTTAATACTTTTATTATTATTGTTATTATTATTTTATCGTTATTACTATATTGTTATTAGATTTTAGAGTTGTTCCTGTTTTTTGGCCTTCCCGTCAGCCTTATATATGTACAGTTTGTTGAGAAAATGATTAAAGTTAAAGTTACATGTGTCCGTATTAAAAATAGTGGAGTTCACTTGCCCGTTGGAAGAACGTTATACTTTGCAATGGAGTTTTAAAATTATTGTATTTTGGTTAGAATTCTGGTCCGTGGGTCATTCGTCCATTCAATTTTCGTTGAAAATCGAAAATTGAAAATTTGATGTCAATTTTAGATTTCATGATGTTTATCATAAAAAATAGAAAGTGCCTAATTGAAAATATTCGACTATTTGCCTTTCGGTAGAACATTGAAGTAGAACTTATATTTTTACTTTAATCTTGTCAACAATAAAGAGAAAAATGAAAGTGAGCGGCAATTTTGTTTTTCCGACAATGTTGCAATCTGTGGCACGGCTTAGTTTTTCTGTTTCGAGGAGACTAAACATGAAAAATTAAAAATCAAAAATTGAAAATTGAAAATTGAAATCAATTTTCATTTTTTGTTTCTGGGCAAAGACCGCCATTTCCATCCGCCGCGCAAGAAAACCTCTGGTACCCAGGGTAAGACGTGCGCACTCGAAATGACAAAAGCACCCCAGGGTGAGCTGGGAGAGGGAACGCTCGTCGTGTTCCCCAGTCCCTAGCGGCCTTATGTCCGCCATCTTGAATGCGGAGAGACCCTTAGAAAGAGTTTTCAGCAAGGAAGCGGCAAATTTAACAGTCTTGAGCAGTCGTTACCACTATGGACGACGTAAGCACTGAGTACGTGAAAGATCTTGTTGTGACTCAGCGGAAAATGCACTCTGAAGTCTGTTTGTTGCTAAAAGCGTATCCTGATAGTAGAGGGACTCAGTTCGAGGTCAGTTCGAAGGTTTTGTTTAAAGAACGCTGTGTCTAAATGCCCGGCAGCCGGGCAAGGTCTTAAATGGACTAAATGCCCGGCAGTCAGAAATTTTCACAGAATTTCCACTGAAAGATTCTTTCAAACTTCTTGATGGCATTTGATGTTTCTTTAGAAATGCAGAGCGATTCCAAAAAATTATGTTGGTGTGACCTCGAACTGAGTGCTCTCCTATCAGGATACGCTTTTAGCAACAAACAGACTTCAGAGTGCATTTTCCGCTGAGTCACAACAAGATCTCTCACGTAATCAATGCTTACGTCGTCCATAGTGGTAACGACTGCTCAAGACTGTTAAATTTGCCCCTTCCTTGCTGAAAACTCATTCTAAGGGTCTCTCCGGCATTCAAGATGGCGGACATAAGGCCGCCAGGGACTGGGGAATACGACGAGCGTTCCCTCTCCCAACCTCGTCCCCAGGGCCTTCTCCTCGACGATTTTCAAAATGGCGGATCGTCGGGAGGAGGGTAAAGACTTGTTTCCATATCTCAAAGTTCCCTCCCCCTATTCACGTACACTTACATGAAATTTCTAAGTTTCTTGACACAGAGACTTAGTTTCTGCACAACAAATGTTGTCTAAGTGCAAGTCTCTTCAATTATAAAGGAAAAAAAATTTTTCGTTGTGACGGGTGGGATTGAACCCGGGGCGTCAGATCAGTGATCTTCTCTCCTAACCACTAGACCACCTAGGATTCTCACGAATGTAGATGGGTGTTTACAGAGAACAAAGCTGATGAAACTTTTCATGTGACTTCTACATATCTTTATTCGATGGCCGGCCGAAGAGACATCGATCGGACTTATAAATGTGTCTCTGAATGGAGATTCTTTCTCGCGAAAAGCTGCATTTGCTCATTTACTTTGTCCTATTTTTGACAATAAATACAACCTTAGGAATGTCAATGTGTTACCGGACCATCAAAGGTATTCTGGGTAGTTGTGAGTCGTTATGTTTGCTATTCAGTATGCTTTTCAATTATTTTTAAAAAAAATTCAAACGTTAAGTTTTTGAGGCCTTAAGAATGAGGTTAAAGCTATGAATACTTGGTATTAGTCTTCTTGGGTGGTTTCTTTTGTTGTGGGATCGTCCTGGGTCGTTTTGAGATCGCCCTCGGTCATTTGAAGATCGTTGTGGGTCGTTGTGGGATCGTTGTGGGTCGTTGTGGATCGTTGTGGGTCGTTGTGGGTCGTTGTGGGATCGTTGTGGGTCGTTGTGGGATCGTTGTGGATCATTGTGGGTCGTTGTGGGTCGTTCCGGGTTTTAGTAACTACGAGGCCTAATCAGTATTTTCAGTGCTCAGGCCTAATCAGTATTTTCAGTGCTTAGGCCTAATCAGTATTTTTCAGTGCTTAGGCCTAATCAGAGTAGCCTAATCAGTATTTGCCCTGTGTACGCATCACCAGGTATCCAAGGGCATTTTGAGATATGGAAACAAGTCCTAACCCGGGAG
>JAHPZR010009432.1:67500-87500 GCA_019787425.1 Platygyra sinensis | reverse complement strand
CGATAGCCTTCACTTCAACTTATGCATTTATATAACTCTTTACAGGCTTATGATAATAACGACGTGTTTCCAATCTGGGGAGAATGTCTCGGCTTAGAGCTGGTCTCAATGCTGGTTGCTGGAAGAGATCTGCGAGTTGGACAACTTGATTCTGGATTTTTTACTAACGTTGATGCGAAAAACGTCAGCCTGACGTTACATATGCCAAAAGGTTAATGGACTTTTTGCTTCGGAAACACTAAAAGCGGTTTGCAGTATTTTTGATCTTTTGAAACACATTTTTTGCAGTTGATGTCTAAGTAGTGAAATGAAACAAATGGCCAATTATTGGTGAATACGTTGTCATTTTCTTGACGAGAAAAGTCACAATCATAGCAACGGTCTGACCAGTTAAAACACACTTCATTTTCAGTGCGAAATGCTATTGAGGCTACAATATTGGGGAAAATACTTCATGTAAGCGAAATGCTAATCCCTGATCGACAGCGTGGCCATTTTCGTCAGCTGGACAAAATATGACGTACACATACTGAAAGACCGTAACCGAATCTGTTAAACTTTTCATTGTTAACTCCGTTAATTTCGTTTAGGGGTGGCTAAGGGCGTGTAGAAACTTCCTTGCAGGGTAGGCTAGGCAAGTGTGAAAATATTAAGTAATTTTTGTGATTCAGCGATCGTTTGCGATCATATGGAAATCGGGCTCAATGCAACGAAAAAAATCAAGAAAAAAGTCACCGGAGGACACTAAGAACAAAATACGAAGTGACAAAAGTGAAAATCGCAAACAAAGAAAAAATATTGAATTGCGCTCCGCAACATTCACGCACATGAAAAATTTCACGTATCAGCTGGTGCATGTATTTTGTTGTTTCTTATTACTGTCTTCCTTTCCCCTTGCCGCCTACGCTCAACTCTTCATAGCTTGGCGAAAGACTGCATTTGATATCCGTATTTTTTCACTGGAGACTCACGAATTCCGAAAGTATTGCAACTCACATTTCTAAGCGTGTTTCAGTACACAGAGTTCTATAACCTAAAAGGCGCAAATTTAAAACTTCAAGTAAACATTTGAAAAGGACTTTCAAAAGGTTTCGACAACAACAAAAAGTCCAGAAAAGCACATTTACAAACAATGGGTTTCACCAGAGATAAGGACACCCAGGATAAAAATGAAACTGTGAACGAACAAAAAATATTCACCAATCACTCACGCACATGCAAACTTTTGCGACTTTTTACAGTTCTGCGAAAGACAACTTTTGTTATCCGATCCGTCTATTCGGTTGTTCTGCTATTAAAGACCCCCGAAAAAAACCATTAGACAATGGGTTTCACCAGAAATAATAACAACTAAATGCAAATTTCGAAAGGTTATTGACACCTGTGATAAAATGCTGACCTGACGATAGGTAAAAACTCCCAACCATGTAAAAAAAGAAAACGATTACGCACGTGAATAATTTCCCGTGTAGGCTAGCGAGTGAGTTTTGGTTTCCATGCGCTGTTTAATTTTAACCTTTGACTTTTGCTGTTTCCAAATGATGCACCTTTTCATAGTTGACTCAGTGATCCTCCTAATAGCTTTTCTGCTTGCCCGAAGCAAAATCGGCCGCCTCAGTGATGAAGATTGAGCCAGCGAATTACAGGTGATAAAATGTTCCCTTAAGTCTCTCTGGCTTTAAAACCCATACTGTACTGTATCAAATGTTGCTGGGGTAGTAGGTAAAAACGTCAACGCTATATCGATCGATGAAAAAGATAACTTAAGCGACTGCAAAATTAACGGTCCATTGGTCAGCAGATTAGCTCAGAGCTGGTCGGCGGATAAACGCCTAAACGTTTATGATAACAGAGTGACTAGTCGAGTGCGATTCATTCCCTAACGATACTCCTATTTTGCATAATATGCAAAATAATCGTAAACAGTGGGAGTAACGGAACTCGTTTTTGAGTTATGAGCGTTTAAAGCTGAAATTAAGGGTGCTTTTAACAGGAAACAGTGTTGCCATGGAAAAGTGTAGAGTCAAGAAAATGATCACAACTTTTTCATCATTGATTCGGCATTTGTTTGATGACATGTAGTGTTAAAAAATGCTTGTAGTGATTCATGGAAGTGGAGAAACGTTTTTCAGCTATCTTAACTTGCTTTATCACTTTTTTGTTGAGAACGTTTAGCATAAAGGAAGCATCTACCAAAGGCTTCCTTCAATATTCCGAAGATAATCCAAATCGATACCGAAGCCCTGAAAAACCAATTTGTACTTCACTTTTGTACAGCACTAAAACTCCCTCTAATTAAATCTTGTCAGTTTACACGTCAATTAGACTAGCACAATGTGACTCAGAATAGGAGCTGAGAGCTCGCACACACAGCAGAGTGCGCGTTCAAACGTCAAACAGAGAAATGTTCTGCACTTATTCTTTTCACAGATTACAAGACGACATCTCTGTGGAAATCTGCTCCAAGTCATGTTATAAACTTCTTGCAGAACAACAGAGTGGTATACAACAACCACTTAAAAGCCATCACCCCGCAGGTAAGTCAGCTTGACTTGCACTACATTCCGTCACGTCAATGACGAGACAAGGCAATATAATAACTTACGGTTGCTCGATCGGATTTTGAGTAACGATACCGTTCAAGTGTGAGAGACTAGAGCACCACCATTATCAGTAGACCATTTCACAGTTGTCTGCACGGTGACCTGGTCTTTGAATGGCAGTGAGGCTAGAGTTGGCCTTGCTTTGATACAGACCTCTCTGCTTTTGTCATGTAAAAGCACCTAGTTAGCATTATAACAACTTGATTTACACAACAAAAGCAGTGAGGTCTGTATCAAAACAAGGTCACCTCTAGCCTCGATTACATTCAGTGGCCAGGTCATCCAACAGACAACTGTAAAATGGTCTATTATGGGGCACATTTCACCAGGATCTGAGTTACCATAGCAACGAAATGACACACTACACCATTTTGCACAACACGGAATAACTTGCCATCAGGGATAATTTTGTGAAATATAACGTCGGGATCCCTTACTTCACAAAGTTGTCTTAACGATGGCAAAATTTCAATAAGTCCATAAAAGCGTAATCGAGAAAATTATGAAGTTTCAAGGTGTCAAAATACAACAATTTTCAGCTAATTTTCAATGTCAACTCAGGAAAATATTGCAGATTTTCACTCACGTTGTTTGTTGTCTTCGTTATAATTTTCTTTGTCTCCAATCCCATGTTATTGTACTATTCTGTATATAATGAATTCATAAGACGCGCGATTATTTTCCGGCAATTTTTCCAAAGCATGCAACAATTTGCCGACCTGGCACTACTATAACAACAAAATATATTTCACTCATCTCGCGTTAACGCAGCCACGCCGTGGGTAAAGGTCGGCACACACGATGGGACTAGTCCCTGCAACAAGTCGCAGGGACTAGTCGCATCGTGTGAACTGGCAACTAGTCCCTGCGACTAGTCGCAGGGACCAGTCGCATCGTATGAACTGGCCATTTTTGCTTCAAAATCTAGTCACAGGGACCAACTGTAGTCCCTGCGACTAGTCCCACGAACTCAAACCAGTTTGAATTCGTGGGACTAATCGCAGGGACCAAATTTTGGTCCCTTCGACTAGATTTTGTTGCAAAAATGGCCAGTTCACACGACGTGACTAGTCCCTGCGACTTGTTGTAGAGACTAGTCGCAGGGACTAGTCCCATCGTGTGTGCCGACCTTAAGGGGTGAGCGCAAGCAGAAAATCACTATGCTGGATGTCTTCTTTACGTTTAACATACATTACAACAAGACATTCATTTTGTAGTGCTAGGTCGGGATACTTCATGCATACTTCGGAAAATCGCCGGAAAGCAATCGCGCGTTTTTTTTTATTTCATGAAAAATTAGCAACCTTAAAATGTTTCACTTAATTTGAAACTCCGGAACTACGTTGCATATAGATTAATGTCATTGAGGGCCGAGTCTAAAAAATACTTATCGAGTGATTCTTAATTCCCGCCCAATTTGATAATTTTCGGGGTAATTTTTGATTTCTGTTGGATTGATACTGATGGTGCTCCAGTCGCGCAAAATTGAACGGTATCTTTACTCAAAAATCCGATCGAGGAACCTTAAAAGTACTATTTCTGCATTAATTTGAGACGCTCAGGCCATCCCCTTCCAACCGGAAAAAAAGGTACGTTGTGGGGAGTCAGACGTCCATTGACGGGCTCTGGGAGAGGGTAATGATGTAGTGAAACATTTTTTACCTGTCACCTGAAAAACAAACTTGTTTGTGCAAATGAATATTTATTGGCGGCATTCTTAACTCTGAATATCAGTTTCAACCTTAAAGGAGGCCACTCCAAAAAGCGTATTTTTGGTCATCACCAATAAAAAGTTTATATTGAGTTAAGTTAATCACCGAAGTTTCAGCTTCTAAAGTACATGCTATCCCGAGAAATTAGTCTCCAAAGAAGCCCAAAATTCAGCATCAGCAGCCGCCAATTTGAAACAAGTGCTCAGCGACCAGGGCGCTAGCGTGATGTCATTCCACCCGACTTTGGCGGAAACCTCCAGGTGCAACTGGCTAAGTAATACGCTTTCAGGCTTTTCTTGTCTGGCCTCTTGTGTGAAAATGCCGTCGTGTTCTCCCCCTAGTTGTTCAAATCGATCGGATAAAGATCCAGAAAAACGTTTAAGGACGTTCTCGCCCATTGCTACTGCACATCTCTAGTGCGCGCGCTATTAATTAGGCACGCACGTACCACCGTATTTCAAGCGCACGCACCGAGTCCAAATCAACATAATATAGAGCTGATGACCTTTGCGTCAAGTTAGTATGCGAATAGTTTTGTTGGATGCTCGGTGACCTCCACTTTTTTTCGGCAGATCACTTCCTTTTCTGGTTCTTTCCAATATACTAAAAAACAAAAAAAATTATAGGTGGGAAGTTTTAATTATTTCTCATATAGTTTTCAAATAGGGTCGAATTGGTACATGGATACGAGACTTTGAAGACTTAGAAGTTGCATTTTTTAAAGCTAATTCTACCTGATTTAATGACATATGTAGCAAAGATTTAAATATGCTGTGTTAACACACAAAACCTATGATGTGAAGTATATGAAATAATTCATATTTAAACTGCGGTTGTAGATCTAAGTGAAGAGTGATCATCGCAGTTAATTCCAATTTAAGCAACTGCAAAGAAGAAGCCAGCGATGCTCTACCAACTGGGCTATGAAGCCACACATTGGGACCCAGGGGCGGATCCAGGATTTTTCTTAGGAGGGGGTGGACCTCTAAGGAATGACGTCACCATCCAGGATTTTTCTTAGGAGGGGGTGCACCTCTAAGGAATGACGTTACTGACCGGTGAGGTAAACAAGTTTTAAACACAAAAACGAAGAAGAAGGCTTCATCTCGGGGGGGGGGGGGGGGGTACGGGTTTGAATCCCGTTAAAGCCCTGATTTTTTCAGGCTTCTTCTTTCCAATTGCTTAAATTGGAAAATATACTGCGAGGATCACTCTTCACTTTCACACATAACCTAGATATGATTCTTCAACTTAAATATATGCCGAAAGTAATGAATCCGGCCAGATTCGCCTCGAGTGATTGGAAATCCTAGAAATGCTATGGTCTGTGATACGCCTTATCTCCAAAACGAGTTCAGTGACCCCGATCTTTTTTTAAGTTTTTAATCTAGTCTTATCATTTTCTACCTGCAGTCAAAGTTTTAAGAAAAGCTTTAGGTGGGAAATTTTGGGCGAGAACGTCCTTAAGTTTTCATAATTGGCCGTTTAGAAACAAAAAGTTGGCAAAATAAGTGGCTGGTTCAGCTTCGTCGGGATGAGATACTCGTTTTATTGACAAAAAACCTCGAGAATGTCTACGTTTGTAATGAACACTTCACAAAGGATCGTTACGAAGTGAGTTACAAATTCGAAATGTTATGTGCGAAGACAAGAAAAAGAACATAAAACAAGATGCTCTTCCAAAAATATTCCAACGTAAAGTGCCTTTAAAAAACGTTTAACAAGCCATCGAAAATTCTTCGTTTACAGCGATACAAGAAATCCCTTCGTGTCACCGCTAAGAAGTAACATGAAAGATGTTTTTCCATTTACTGAGATAAATGCAGTATAAGCTTAAAATTCTACCATCCATTTTGGATTATGCCTCTTGTTGTTCTCGGCGACAAACACATTCTCTTTGCGTTGGTATGATTTCACATCGGTCACAAGTGTCACAATATTGCCTTCTACAGTGTAAGCTCTTTATTTAACAACAACAACGGGTATTACGACAGTAGACTAACACGAGCGAACATCATGGCGGGCAAAATAAAATGATTCACTTCAAGCTCCCGAGGCCCGGTTGGAGCACGTGGCATAACCTAATATGACGTCTCCCTCCCTTTAAATCAAACAACAACGAAAATAGAACGTATTCTATCCACAGAACATCACAATACTGGTCAAAAAGGGACACTCCTCAATGCACTTATTCTAATAGTCCTGTTTCTCTGTGTCCTCGTTCATAGAAGTCTAGCCTTTGTGTGGGTGTCACAGTTCTCCCAGATCTGGTCACATATCCCCAGTCATGCCTGAGGTCCTTGCGGTAACATTGTTCGGTGAGGCTGTATCGTAAGATCCCGGTCCAGCTGCTATACTGTCCTTCTGTGATGTCTGCGTGAGGCTAATTGGGGCGGGGCTAGTTGCCTGCTAACTTTGGTACACTGGGTTTTCCATCCGTTGGCGCTTTGGGTTACTTAGGTTGTATCTGGTCTCAGTTGGGACCGTGTTCTTCGATAGATGGCACCTGCACTGCTGGATCTGATGACACAAGACCTTGGCTGTGAGTGGTGATCGTACACGCGGATGAGTTGGTCAGTTTCAAGCGGCTTTTTGGAGGGTCGAGAATTCAGTGATAATGGGCTTGTTTCTCTTGACGGGTTCTGAACTTGGTTTTCACGGCCTCAGTCAGTACTGTCGAGAAGGGCCCTTTGACACAAGGCTAACCTGGTTTTAAATTTTCTGTTCGTGAGTAGTTCTGCCGGGGAATTCAGCTGGTGATCTAAGGGAGTGGCTCGGTAGGACAGAAGAGCAAGGTATGGGTCTTCTTTGGTTTCTTCGCACTTTTGGAGGATGTTCTCCACAGTCTGGACCATTCGCTCAAACCCATGTGATTGGGGGTACATTGGGGATCTACAATAGTTACGTGCTCTACTCTAGACGTTCATAAAGTGCTTGAATTCTGCTGAGCTGTATTGCGGCCCGTTGTCGGTCATCAGCTGCATAAGGATGCCGTGTTCAGCAAAGATGCTCTCAAGGTGGAAGCCTTTAGTTCATGAGCCCCCGGCTTCTATATAGGCTTCCTTACCATTACCACCTTTAAAATTGTTAATTTATCGTCTTTAAGTTATCATAAATTTCTAGTGTACCGCGTTATTTTTTAATTTTTTTTCTTTTCTTTTGTGTGGTTAATGGAAAATAAAATGGAACTGGAACTGGAGATGACGTGGTGCTTGTTAGCCTCCTGATGACGAGCAATCTGCTGTATTGATCCGTTAGTAGGAGGTCTTGCTGGCCTTTGAATTCGAACAAGTCAGAACTTAGTCTTTTCCATGCTCGGTGTGGCGGTTCTGGCTATAGTATTGGCTCCTTTCCTGCTTTTCTCCGCCATTTCTGGCAGGAACCGCACTGGTTAACTTGGTTGATGATTTCCTTTGTGATTTCAGGCCAGAAGACAAATGTACGTGCCGGCAAAAGGCATTTCTCCTACTCTGTAGCTAGATGGCCTTGGTTTATGATGGTCAAGACTTCAGGCTTGAGAGTGGGAGGTATCACGATGCGGTCTCCTTTTAGTACCAAGCCATCACGGATGGTCAGCTCTTCTCTGAAATTCCGATAATCTTGGAGGGATTGGGGGAATTTTTCTCTTTTCTGTGGCCATCCCCCCAAGACCACTTCTTTTAACAATGTCAATGTAGGATCCTTCCCTGTCTCGTCACGGATCTGTTGTAACTTTGTTGGAGATGCAGGGAGATACTGTGTGATGTGGTGGACGCATATTTCTGGAACTTCACCGTTGCTAGGGGCAAGCTGTGGGCTGACTCTGGAGAGGGCGTCGACTATCGGCACATCGGGACCTTTCACGCAGTTGACAGTGACATCGTATTTTAATGCTCTCATCAGGAACGCCTGTAATCTAGGTGGCAACTGGACAATCGCCTCTTAAAAATCGACTTGAGATGTCTATGATCAGTGTATACTGTGCAGTGCTTTCCAAAAATGTAATAGTTAAACCTCTCTAGGCCTCATACTACGCCTAATGTCTCTCTTTCGAGGTTGCTATAGTTTCTTTTTGTCTGCTAGTGCTTTGCAAGCATAGCATACAGGTTGTCCTTGTTAACCGCACGACGCGGTTCTTGTTCTGCAAGGGGTTTATTTTTTTATTTTTTTTTTTAACTGCACGGCATGGGGCCGAGCGCAGTTCTTGCTTTACGAGGGGTATATTTTGTTTAACCGCGCGACAACTGCGCGGTTCTTGTTTTACAAGGGGTTTACTTTTCTTTAGTTTTGTCAATGACCAGTACCAAACTTCCGCTCGGCCAGACATTGAATCACGCAACCTGTGATGTTTATACGCCAAAAACTGCTGAAACATTAATACACGGAAAATGTCAGGGATATTGTTGGTTTATTCTTCTTCTTTATGTGCGAAACAATATTTTGGGCTTTATCGAAGCGTTGGGTTCGAAGGGAATATTGCGTACGCTAAAAGAGGTATTGCGTCAGCCACATAATGCCCTGACGTTGCAAGTTTCACCTTCGCTACGTGACAAATAATATCATGCTTATTTTGCAAGTTTATTTCGCCAGAAGTATCGGTCATTAACTTATTTTTAAATTTACGAGTATTTCTTGTAGGATTAGGCAGTTTAAGTGAATTCTTGGGCTTTTTCAACGAAGTGAGTTAAGAAAGCTGTTGTTTATAGCGTTGCTATCGAATTGTTCGTACGTTCCTGCCCAGACATATCCTAAAGAAAGTTCCAGATTAAGACCATTACGTCATCGGAGATTTCACAACAGCTACGGCTGATGGTGCAATCGGAAATTTCACATCGGCTACCAGGGGTTTCCAAGTGATGGTGCAATAAGAGGCTTAAGCAGTTCGTGTGTAGTCATTTTTGTCAGTTGTTGTGCTACAGATTGATCAGTTGATTGCGTGTCTATAGTCATCAGTGAATCAACAAGGACTGCTTGCAGACAAGAAACGTGAAGGTAGATGATCGGGTGATTATTTACCATTACGTCATCATAGAGAACGAACTGATGGTCGCAATAACATAGTTTGTGTCGATCAAGTGATATGGTGTCTACAGTAATGAATGAATCATCAAGGAATGCTTTGGAATGTGTCACTGCGTTGTGACTGTAGTGCTGGGGAAACAACTATACTTTAAAAGCGCGATAAAAAAGAAATGAAATATACTTTCTTTTGGTTTTATCAAAGCGTCCGATCAAAGCAAAGGAACACGTCAGAACGTGTAAGGATTACGTCATTGGTCGGAAAATAACCACCATTCTAAAAATAGCAGTCGACACCGTAACTCTTGAATTTTGTGACTCGAGTGACTACTTTGCTAGCTCCTTACTCATAAAGAAAACCGACTAAATTTAATCGTGACTTTGAAGAGAGAAAGCTGTTGTCTATAGCATTGGTATCGAATTGTTCGTATTGTTCTTGCCCAGACATATCGTAGAAAAAGTTCCAGATTAAGCCAATTACTTAATCGAAGATTTCACAACAACTACGGCTGATGGTGCAATTAGCTACAAGAAGTAAACAGTTCGTGTGTAGTCGTTGTGCTACAGATTGATCAGTTGATTGCGTGTCTATAGGCATCAGTGCATCAACTTGGACTGCCTGCAGACAAGAAACGTGAAGGTAGATGTTCGTGTGATTATTTTTTTTACTGTGTGTGAAATATTATGTACCCTAAAAAGGTATTACGTCAGCCACATACTGTGCTGACGTTGCAGGTTTCACTTTTGCAATGTGACAAATAATATCCTGCTTACCTTTATTTCACCAGAAGTATTGGTCATTAATTTATTTGACCATTTTCGAATATTTCTTGCGGGATTAAGCAATTTAAGTGAATTCTTGGGCTTTTTTTGCTTCATCTTGGAACATATGTAAATATGTATTCTTTTGAAAGGTCAACGAATCTTCCCGGGTATTTTTCCCTTCGAGGTAAACAAGTATCTCTGATTACAAATCAGGCTAAACCCACGCAATGCAAAGAATGTAACTTCAAACGCCTCTCAGCATAATTATATATGCTGAAAGGCGAGTCACGTTTTGCGTAATGAAACTCGGTTGCTATGTAACAGTAGATGATGGCAGTACCTATGTCACGTTTCATGAGCTGAACGTTCGCATAAAGATTAAAAACTAATAAAAGCGCGGTCATAAGTTGTTTCAACCTCTTGTTGCAAAAGGACAGCACCTAGTCCCTTCTATGAAGCGACAGTTTGAATGACAGGCTCGACGTTAGGATTAAAGTATCTAAGAATTCCCATAGATGTAATTTCTTGCTTGACGTGGTCGAATGAGTGAGCAAGTCAGGTTCCCATACATGGGCTATGTCTTCTTGATGAGTTCCCGCAGGGGTGCTGTGAGGTTAGCCAGTCGCCCTGAGTATCTTGTGAGGTAGTTGACAAGGCCTACGAAGCTTTTAAGGTTTTCAGGTGGGGTCATCTTCCGGATTGCAGAAATCTTTTACTGTCATCTGATTTGAATCCATGCCGGGTCCACTTGTGTCCCAAGAAGCTGACTTCTGACATTTAAACTGCACTTTGTCTTTGTTGAATTTGATTCCTCTCTCCCCGGATCTGATCATGAGGTTTACCATAGTTGCATCGTGCTCTTCCTCTGTAGCTCTGTATACGAATGTGTCATCAGCAAAGCTGGCGATTCCTTTCAGGCGCTCTAGTGCTGAGTCTAAGTGTTTCTGGAACACATCTTGCGATACAACAACGCCAAAGGGGAGCCAAGTGAAACGATATTTCCCGAATAGGGTGTTGAATGTAGTCAGGTAGTGGCTGGCTTCATCCAATGGTACATGCCAGTAGCCTTTCTTTGCATCAACTACACGAAAGGATTTGGCACCACTAAGCTGTGTGACTACATCATCAATTGTTTTAGTGTAGTATTGTGCACACTTTATTGCCTTGTTTAAGTCACATGGGTCGAGGGAGACTCTGATTTTGGTGACTTCTCCTCTGTCATTAACTGTTTGAGAGACAGAGAGGACAATACTGCTCACCCAGTTTGAGGGTCCGTTTACTGGTATGAACACTCCAAGTTCTACCAAGGCATCAACTTCCTTTCTTAACATGTTTTGAAGATGCACTGGCACGGTACGTGGGGGTGGATGACAGGTTCAGCATTGGGGTCCAGGGTGATGTGGTACGGCTTCACGTCAAAGGTTCCCAGGCCCTCAAAGCAGTTTGAACTTGTTGAAGAAGTTAACCTCGTTCATTACTGGGCACATTTGAGTATCTGGATGGCTAGTGTCTTTGCTGGTCCTCTGTTGCGATTTGTATGGTGTGTGTTCTTTAGGATGGGTGTTCTTGTCTTCTTTGCAGGTTTCTAAGCTTCTGAGTGCTGTCTCAACTTTTTAATGTTCCATCACGTAGGAGCTCGCACTTTAGAAGGAATCTCTTAAATCTAGTTAGCAAATCTGGGCCAGGGGTCCAGTCCATTTTTGGTACTTCAAAACCAACAAAGTCACTCATTTTGGCTGAATCGCATGATAAGACCTGTAGTCAACAATATAAAATTGTACGTACTGGTTTCCTTGGCTGTCCTAGTGCCTCCTTTGGCGTAAATGTATCCCACTTCTGACATCCATGTCACAATATTGCCTTCTACAGTGTAAGCTCTTTATTTAACAACAACAACAAGTAGTATATGACAGTAAACTAACACGAGTGAACAACATGGCTGTCAAAATAAAATGATTCACTTCATGCTCCCAAGGCCCGATGGGAGCACGTGGCATGACGTAATATGACAACAAGTACACCAAAATGCGACTTCCAAGAGATCGTTTACTTCTTTGTTTTTGCTTTCGCTATCCTCAGGATTAGAAACACATTGTGGCTCAAAATGGTAAGGTTGAAGATCAGCCATGATCTTGTGTAAAAACATGCTTGCTTACAAAATCTCTTGAATGGAGAATGGTGTCATGCTTGGCGGTCTCACCCCGCCTGGCCGCTGAGCATTTGTTTCAAATGGCGGCTCCCGATTCCAAATTTTGAGCTTCTTTGGGGGCTAATTTCTTGGGAAAGAATGCACTTTAGAAGCTCAAACTTCAGTGAGTGACTTAACTCAATATAAACTATTTATTGGTGATGACAAAAAAAAATTCACTTTTGGAGTGACCTTATCCTTTAACTTAAGTGATGAGAGGGGTTTTTAGGCGAACTCGTCAGCAAACTCGTGATACCAAGTGATAAATAAAGTCATTTGCTGAGTAAATCGAGTGACTTCCAACAGTTAACAGCTGCAATTTAAATCTGTAGCTTACTGTACAAATCATTTGAGACCATGGCGCATCAGTTGCAGGTTGGCGAAGTGACTTGACTGCTGAAACTCACGGGTTCGAACCCGGGTGTGCGAACTTTCTTTTTTTCTCCCGAGCTACTACTGTTTGGTTGCGATTATAATGATATTGTAAGATATATGAATGTTCAAGCCATTAACTACACTCAAATCTGCCATATCAAAAGCGACCACACAAAATAGGGACGATACACATATACATGTACAATGGCAACGGCGAGGATGAGGCCTAGTACAAAATGTGTTTGCATTTATTTAGAACCATTCTGTCAATATTAAAACTTTAGTGCTGAGTATACAAATGCGTTCAGTTTCAAATAGAAATACAAGACAATGCAGAATTACGTCATTTCACGTTGCTGTTTTTCAGAGGATGGCAAAGAAATGTACGAAGAGTTAAAATGCATGTGCAGTTAAGGTCGTCTCTTTTTAAAATTGATAGAGTACAGTGTATCTGCATTTTTCCTTTGAAGGTCTCAATGATGTGGAGTCAATTTTGAGACAAAAATTCCGGTACTTCTCATTGAGAAATTTCCATGTCCTGTACACACATGTATAGTGGGGGTTCTGGGACCGGGATTCTGGGGCACCCGCCTGCTCGCAAAACTTGCCGGCGAATCACCAACAATCCCAGCCCCAGAACGCCCCACTATACATGTATGTATAGTCTTAGTGAAAATGTAACATTGGCTGCCCCAGAATTAATTTCTATTGAAGAAATGTGCCATCTCTATAGAAACAATGGCTGCTGCGAATTTTTCAAGAGATGTTCTTGAAATGTTTTATGGATCAATTTCGCGAGTTGACGACTGGCACGTGAAGACTTCGAACGGAAATGCTTCTGGAAGCTGAACAAATATTCTTGTCAATATGCAAACTCAAGCTTGTTTATATAAGTGCGAAAAACAAATATATTTCATGTGGAAAGTCACGCAAATTTTTAAACCGCTGTTTAATCTTTTTTTGCCTCTTCCATCACTTGAATTACTTGGTATGTTATATCTCTGGCCTCTTTCTGCCAAGCAGGGAGCGAAAGTTCGGTGGTAATGTACCAAGCTGCGTGGAACAAAACAAGCATTGTATTTACATATTTGTAATTTATTCAAAACAAAAAGCGCATGCGTTCCACACGGTAGAGTAAAAAGAAAAGTGGCCCACATGTCCAAGAAAACCGGGTTGGTGCAATATAAATATCTCATCGCGGCCAAAAGACAAACAGTGAGCAAAGGGTGGTGCTTTTGGACGTGGGGAATGGCCGCCCCTGATTCCTGATACAGCATGTGCAGGCGCTTGTTAGGGTTAGTGGGGTGAGACCGTCTACGGTAACCGTCCCTGGCCCAGTAGATGACTGGGGGTGCTCAGGGGGGATCTCAAACCTCTATCCCGGAGGTTAAATGGGAACGACAGCCGCCTTGTCACCCTAAAATGAAAACCGGAATTAAATTTTTGAAATGTTAATTCGAACTGGCGGCGAGAGCATTTATTTTTTTTCCAAAAATCTGCCTCTATCTCGATGCGAATGTCTTTTTTGATCTTCTCAACATCTGGCCGAGACGACTGTTGAGTTGGTTTTGCCTGAACAGCGTCTTTCAGCACGTTGTACCACGAAAATTCAGTCATAATCAACTGAAACTCGCTGTCAGATATTTGACTGTCGGCCAGGGCTTTGGAAAGCAACCGGTCAATCGCGTCGTGTTATGCAATGGCAAGCGTGACAATCTCTTGATGTTTCTTTATCTTGGAGTCAAGCTTTTTGCTGGTGATTATCAGCCCTGAAGAAGTGAGAGCGAAAGCCCAACCGATGCTGTCAAGTAGGATTGTGGCAGGAAGACCAACAACAGAAAGAGCGGAGTCAAAACTCGCACTTGAGAATGCTGCTGAAAGAAGCATGTTTATATTTTTTCGCCACCGCTCGATAGTGGCCGACCTCTTTGTTCAGAAGCCGAAATTTCATTAGCCTTTTGAATCCTGAAGTCACGCCGCGGATGGGTGAGTTCATTCTGTAGTTGTAGGTAGTGTACAGGAGGCCCAGACGGCAGAACGCCCACAGAAGACATCGTATAAATAGAATTTAATTAATTTCCAATTCAAATTCAATTGGCATGCCATTGAATTCAAACAGCTCGCCGTCTTCATCTCTTACTCTGAGAGTTATACTGTTTACATGAGAATCTGTCAAACAGTCATGAAAAGGCTGTTGTGGAGAAGCATGATAGCTGACTTTTTCATAAGACCTGCTTTCTACATCAAACTTTGCAAAGATATCTGACCTTTTGCCATTAAACAGATTCTTATTTTTGTCAATCAAATCACAGTGAATCAAGTACGCAGTTGGTGATCTAAGGTGTTTTATGAATGTTAATAGTAACTTTTTGTAACTGGTTTTAGTGTTGGACTAGAACCAGGTTTTGGACTAGAACCGGGGTTTGGAATAGTACCAGCATTTTTGATAATCATCTGATCCACAGGGGGTATTTGTTTCTGTTTCTATCCTATCTGCATATTTGGCAAACAACCCACTTATTGCTTTTGCCAAACTCTGTAAGTCATAATGCCCGGGGAGTAATTTAGAAACAGATACAGAAACATATTTTTTTTCGTCCCCCAAGCTCGCCGAGCCTCATTTTTTTAGGGTTTCCCAAGAGCTGTATAAAACTGCACGAGACAAGTTTCAATGAACTTGGGGGATCGGCTCGTCAAAGTATACAGTCTCTCCATTCTTTTGCGTGACAATCATGAGCACAACCATTTTATGTTAGACGTATATAGATATACATTTAAAAATGGACGCCTTCACAAAATGGGCACAAAAGCCAAAATAGCCGCGGTAAAGAAAAGTGGGTGGGCAGATTTTTCAAAACAGTTTCCGAACGCGGACAAAGATAAATTCTTCTTTGCACAAACAAGTGATGATGATAAATGGAACGTAACAGCAGAAATGTTTTTTAATGAAGGCTCAGGGTCTTCACTGAGTGTGTTTGGTTCAGACAGAAAATACTGGAGCCAGCAAATGGAGACCGCACTCGCTTTGGTTGGTGTGGCTGGGTTTCCCTTTCAACTGTTGCTGCTAAAACAAAAACACCATTGCCAAAAGGTCTTATGCGCGATTACGTCACATGCTCAAACTTCACCACCAAGCCTCGTTTGTGCGACATTTGCTCAAACTTTCGTTGCCCTCGTGGTGTTTTCATGTGGGTGTTCTTTTCATCTTGACTGCTGTGGGAATTGGCTCATGATAAAATTTACATTTTGCATTATCAAAGCGAGGCTTGGTGGTGATTTTTGCCAGGCTGATGTCATCACACATAAGGGCTATTCCAGCAGTGGATTTTGCAGAAGCGGCGCCAAGTCTTGCTAAAATCTTCAACAAAGAGAACAGAATCTATGCGACGCCAGACGAAATTTTTCATCACAAAATTTCGAAACATATTCTAACAAACCAGGCTCACGCACACGGCATCGGCTGAAGCGAAAACCTGGCTAAGAGAGCCAAACATGAAATATTGGCCCCAACAGCTAAACTTTGCGGTGTTTTGCGCGACGCAGGGCTGTGGTATTTCTCGCGAAATATTCGACAGCGGGATCTCTCTTACACCGCAGATAAGGGCCTTCTACCAGTTTCACTTGTATTTTACAGTAAGGCGAATTTTGTACCAGCTAGGCAGCATCCAGAGCGTGAGCACTCTGCCGGGAGAGCCAACTTTCAATCAATTCAACAACCATTATGACGTGGCAAAAGCATATGCGCCGAGTTCGGGATAGATCCATCAAGCGATTTTCGATTGACAATTGGAAAAAAACCACGGGCTGGGAAGAGTAAATGGTGAGAAGCAGCTGGATTTCAAATACCCAGGATGGATGAAATTCGGCGATGAAGGCAGGAAAGCAATCAATGGAAACCATATTTCTTACATTCGACCAGACCTGGTCGCCGCCGCCCAGTATGACTGGTTTGCCCCCAAAACAGCCTTAGGGCTGACGCAGGCGGGGCTTTCACACATCAACCAGTCAATCGAAACGTTTGTTTACTGCATCTTGGGTGGGCGAGTTAACGTTCAGAGCAGCATCCCTGGAGAAGGCAGGAGAGCAAATGAGGCCCAGACAGAGTTCCTGACACTGATGAAAGACGCCATCAGACAGCCCGAGTTGGCGCAAAGCATGCAAAGATACCAGCTCGCAGTGGATCAAGCAAAATACAGGCTGAATCTTGCCGTGTGCCCTGGTGCTTGGCTGATGCCCGTAAGGATGATTATCAACACAGAAAGCACAGTTGGTTAAAACAACAAGCTCAAACAAGCAGCCCCTGGAATGAAACTGGGAGTAAATGATGCTGTAAATCCTGGAACAAAAAAAGTGGGCCTCCAACTGATGGAAGGGGGGCCATCAAAAATAAACCCGCCCAACAGCCATCCTTCAAACTCGATCCACAAAGCCGCCACAGCTGCGCAAACAACGAAACCAGCCTCCAAGCAAACTCCCACATTGCTTTCAGATGAAATTGAGGAAACTTTTTCAGAAAAAACCCCTGCAGCACGAAGTAACCGCGGTAATTGTTGGTGTAGTTGGAGTCGTGGCCTTGATGTTTATGGCATTGTGTTAACGCCGCTTTTTGAGTAATTTTTCAACAAGAAATACAACCACTGCTAAAATCAAATGCCAGGCATGCCGATGACCTGTCCCGCAGCTTTGAAAGGAAGCTAACGATCGACCCAATCAGACCGGGCAGTGCAGAGGCGGCTTTTGCCCCAAGGGTTTTAAGACCATTTGCCAATTGTTTGCCCATGGCTTTCAGCGCATTGGTGATCGTCCCAACAACAGCCCCAATTGTGACGCCTGTGGTCAGAAAGATGGCTGTTACTGTCATACCATACTTTTTAAAAATTTCTTTCTTTTCTCAAAGAGGCCTTTCTTCCACAAGCCCAAGATCTCGCTCGGTTGCGTTAATACGCGTTGTAATCCATTCTCTTTCTCTTTCATACTCCGCCATTCTTCCCTCTGCCGTTTCTCTCTCGTAAAGTGTGGAATCAAGATCGGCAGCAATTTTGTTATTTTCTTGGATCATTTCATCCAGATCTGTTTTTCTTTTTGAAGGGCTTCCCTTTCTTTTTGCAAGACAGAATTTTTTTGTACCAAGCCGTTCTAGAAGCCCAATTCTTTCTTCCTCATTTTTGTCATAAGTTGCTTTATTTCTTTCAATTCTATTTTTTGTTTCTTTTTGACGTTCTTCATTTATTTTTAGTTTTTTTGAATCGTTCGCATTTAATGGACTACGCGATCGTGTAGCCATGAAAACAGCGTTCGCAAAGATGATTGCTCTCTTTGTGTTTAGTTTGGCCATATAATAGTGCCTTGAATCTTTTCACATAGCTGTAGTGTGTGTGTTTCGCCTTGCTTCCTTATCAAGTTTATTCTGGGAATTTCGCCGTCTTTTCCACTTAATCTATGAACAATTACTTGCTCTTTCTCCCATCCAAACACATTTATTGCAAGTTTGGATTCTGCCTTTCAAGTTTGTCAATCTATGAAACTGGCGTTGGAAAGTCAATTCCTGCAAAGTTAATAAGGCCATCCTCTGTTGGATAGCTTGAAGTTCTTGTAATTTTTAAACCCTGCGGTGGTGGAAATAAAGCAGCTCGAATAGCCCATCTTAAACATTGGTTATCTCTGTTTTGCATGTTTATTATTGCTTTCTTGTTTTTCAGCTTTTCGGGCAAAGGCATGTAACTTCCGCCAGTAAGTGGGCGATATTGTGCCACGTTGATAAAAGCTTCCAAAATTTCATCACCCAGCCCAATCCTCTTTGAGACCAGGCTTCTATCTCACCTTTCACTTCATCAATAAACTG
This sequence comes from Platygyra sinensis, assembly GCA_019787425.1. Lineage (NCBI taxonomy): Eukaryota > Metazoa > Cnidaria > Anthozoa > Scleractinia > Merulinidae > Platygyra > Platygyra sinensis. Next base: position 69,017 of record JAHPZR010009432.1, on the reverse strand, counting down.
ATTCAGCAAATAACTTAATGTATCCATGTTGTGTTCATTCCAAATTACTGGTCGCATCCGATTAAAATAATGCTCCATGTGTTGGACTTCTTCATTTCTATACATCGAAAATCTCACAAGAAGCCCAAATTGTAATTTACCACTGTTCATCATCTCGACTTCATTTTTGCAAACATTGATAAATCTCGTTTCTGTTTTTTGGAAAAATTTCAGACGGTCTCTGTTACTTGATGAAACGCTCATTTTCCATACATGAAGCCATTGATTGAAATTGTTTCTTACTATTTCAAAATCAAGGCTCCTCCTGGGCCTGATAGGGACCCTGAGCCTTTGATTCTCTTCTCGCGAAATTGATCCGTAAAACATTTCAAGAATATCTCTTGAAAAATTCGAAGCGGCCATTGTTTCTATTGAGATGGCACATTTCTTCAATAGAAATTAATTGTGGGGCAGCCAATGTTACATGTCCATTAAGACTATACACACATGTATAGTGGGGTGTTCTGGTTCCGGGATTGTCGGTGACCCGCCGGCAAGTTTTGCGAGCCGGTGGGTGCCCCAGAATCCCGGTCCCAGAACCCCCACTATACATGTGTGCCCTGTTCTTCCAAGGAATGTGATGTCACAACACCCTATTTTTAATTTCTGCTCTACTATCGGTCAAGGGTCACTTACCATAGGTTAATAACATAGGAGTTTCAGCTTTTAAAGTGATCGCGGTCGCTTTCAAGAGGTGGTCGCTTACAAGAGGTTCCCAGAAAAGTGATTTGACTTGAAAACTTTTGGTATTTCGGAAGACTGGTCGTCAAGGAGAGGTGGTAGCTTAAGGACCGATTGTAGCTACAACCTTGGACAAAACCTGTTGAGACAAATTACAAAATACCTAATTTTTGCACTCACCCTGACAAAAAAGCCTACTGTTGCAAATGAAACCACCTTCCCCCTATTGCTATGTTGTTTGCATTAACACAAGAAATAAACACTTGAGCTGTTACGGCAACATTGCACCAGGGGTGAAGAGTGAGACAAATTTGTTCCTTTTGGACATGGTAGTCGCATGGCTTGAAATTGAAAATTGCATTGAAATGTCTCAACAGTTTTGATCGGGGTTGTAGTATTTACTTCTGTTTGAGAGAACACAGTTCTAATGGGGTAATGAAGAAAAATTCGAGTTTTATGTATATGGACACCAATAGCCCCCCCCCCCCCCCCCAAATTCTTTAGGGGCGAATGAAGTCATGTTCCTGTGCTTTCTTTCGAGTGTTGTACATCATTGGGGACTTTTGAGTGATGATGCAGCTTAGTAGAGGATAAATTCTTTATTTTAAGTTCAAAGTCAGTGTTAATGGCATTTAACAACCTTGCAAACATGTTTTAACAAAATACGTACGACTCTTCGTACGCACAGAAAGCTCAGGTACAAAATGTTGTTTTCAGAATTCTTGCATTTATTACGTACCAAACCTACCAAAACTCGAACGCACTCTTTACTCTAGATAACTAGTTATACCCTTTCC